>JAJPUD010008978.1:43091-80808 GCA_023553655.1 Myrmecobius fasciatus
TGCAAGATATTGTATCCTTCTTGCATTGATTTCAGTTTATTTTCCCATTTATCCTCCAGCTCTCTTTTGAGATTCTTTATGCAATCTTCCAGAAAGGCCTTTTGAAAAGGGGACCAGTGATGGTCATTCACAACTTCCTCTTGAGTTTTGTCTAAAGGAACCTCAGGATCTGGGGTCAGCCCTTCTCTCTCTCGATAGAAGCTATCTATGTTGAGAGCTCTCTTTTGCTTCTTATTTTTTTTTTTTTTTTTTTTTTTTTAGACAGCATGGATATCTCTTTAAGGCTGGAAAATGGCAGCTGAAGTACTTTGCCCTGGGGCAATTCGGCGAATTAACTTAAGGTCCTGGGCCAGTGGGGGCTAGGACTAAGTCCAAATTACTCCTTAAAAAAGGCAAATCTGCCAGAACACCTGTCCCCAATCAGGGCAGAGTATCCTGAGTGCCTCAGATAAACTCCAGTTGTTTGGAGTTTGGAGTTTGGAATTTCTGCCACACTGAGCTGAGTCCCACCCTCACTTCCGGGCTGAACCTGTTAGACTGTTTATTCCTCTGCCTGAGTTAAACAAACATGATATAAAGTTCTTCAGAGATATTTGCAAGCAGTGTCCAAATATTTGTGGATTCGTTGACTTGAAGATCGGTTCAGAGGCTTATTTTTTTGTTGATTTGAGAGAAGATCATAGGAGGACGCAGAGAGTCACGTTTTCACTTCGCCATCTTGGCTCTGCCCCCCCCCCCCCCTAGTCCCATTTTAAGAAAAGAAATTGTACAAGTCATTAATGACCTCCCTAAGAAAAAATCTCCAGGGCCAGATGGATGCACAGGTGAATTCTACCAAATGTTTAAAGGGCAATTAATTCCAATACTATGTAAACTGTCTGGAAAAATAGATAAAGAAGGAATACTGCCAAATTCCTTCTATAACACAAATATGGCAATGATGATTAAACCAGGAAGAGCCAAAACATAGAAAGAAAATTACAGGCTGATCTCCCTAATGAATATTGATGCAAAAATATTAAATAAAATATTAGCAAAGAGATTACAGTAATTTATCAGCAGGATAATATACTATGACCAAGTAGAGTTTTATACCAGGAATGCAGGGATGGTTTTACATCAGGAAAGCTATCGTAATTGACTGTATCAATAATAAAACCAAAAGAAATCATATGATAATCTCAATAAATGCAGAAAAAGCTTTTGACAAAATTCAGCACCCATTCCTCTTAAAAACACTATAGAGCAAAGAAATAACAGGGAGCTTTCCTTAAAATAATCAATATTTATCTAAAACCTAACCAAGAATTATTTGTAATTGAGAGAAGCTGGGTGCATTTCCAATTAGATCAGGAGTGAAACAAGAATGCCCATTATCACCACTATTATTCAAAATTGTATTAGAAATGTTGGCTTTAGCAACAGGAAAAGAAAAAGAAATTTAAGGAATTAGAATAGGCAATGAGGAAATAAAACTATCACATTTTGCAGATGATATGATTATACACTTAGAGAATCCTAGAAAATCATCAAAAATATACTGGAAATAATTCACTGCTTTAGCAATGTTGCTGGAAAGAAAATAAACTCACACAAATTATCAGCATTTCTTCATGTTACTGACAAACCGATCAGCTAGAGATAGAAAGAGAAATTCCATTTAAAATTACTGTAGACAAAATAAAATACCTGGGGATCCACCTTCCAAGACAAACCCAAGAACTATATGAACACAATTACAAAACACTTCTTAGGCAAATAAAATCAGATCTAAACAATTGGAAAAATATCAATTGTTCATGGCTAGACTGAGCTAATATAATTAGACAATTTTGCCTAAATTAATCTGCTTGTTCAGTGCCATATCAATCAAATTGCCAAAACATTATTTTATAGAACTAGAAAAAATAACAAAATTCATCTGGAAAAACAAAAGTTCAAGAATATCAAGGGAATTAATGAAAAGAAAAATACAAAGGATGATGGCTTAGCAGTACCAAACCTAGAACTATATTATAAAGCAGCAGTCATCAAAATCATTTGGATACTGGCTAAGATATAGTGTGGTGGATCACTGGAATAAAGTAGATAAATACAACATAATAATCAAGGCTTGTAGAAATCTAGTATTTGATAAACTCCCAAATCCTAACTTCTGGGATAAGAACTCACTATTTGACAAATATTGCTGGAAAAACTGAAACTTAATGTCAGAAACTTGGCATAGACCTACATTTCACACCCCATACCAAAATAAGGGTAAAACTGATATATGATTTGAGCATAAAGGATAGTGCCATAAACTATTTAGGAGAATAAGGGATAATTTACCTAACAGATCTTTGGAAAAGGGAGAAATTTATGATCGAAGATGAACTAGAAAACATTATGAAAGGCAAAATAGCAACTTTGATTACATTAAACTAAAAAGTTTTTGCACAAATAAACCCAACAGAAACAAGATTAAAAGGAAAGCATAAAGCTGGAAAAAACAATTTTAAAGCGAGTATTTCTGATGACAGTCTCATTTCTAAAATATATAAATAATTGTGTCAAATTTATAAGAATGCAAATCTTTCCTCAATTGATAAATGGTCAAAGGATATGAACAGATAGTTTTCAGATGATGAAATTAAATATATTTTTAGTTATATAAAAAAGGCTCTAAATCACTATTGATTTGATAAAAGCAAATTAAAAGAACCCTAAGGTACCATACCATACCTGTTAGACTGGCTAATATGACAAAAAAAGAAAGTGATAAATGTGGGATACCAAATGGAAAAATTGAGACATTAATGCAGTACTAATGCAGTACTGATGCAGTTATGAAATGATCCAATTATTTTAGAGAACAATCTGAAATTATGCCCAAAGTGCAACCAGACTGTTGATATCCTTTGATGCAGCAATACCACTATTAGATCTGTATCCTAGCTTGATCCCAAAAAAGGAAAAAAGTGTATATGTGCAAAAATATTTATGGAAGTCCTTTTTCATGGTGACAAAATATAGGATACTAAGGCAATGCCTAACTTCTGGTAAATGACTGAACATGCTATGGTATATGAATGTAATAAAATGCTATTATACAATAAGACATAATTAACAGTCAAATTTCAGGAAAAAAACCTGGAAAAACTTATGTGAACCAATGCAGAGTGAAGTGAGCAGAATCAGGAAAACATACACAATATGAGCAACTTTGTGTGATAATCAAGTATGAATGACTCAGCTTTTATCAACAACATAATGATCCAAGACTGGTATAATGGATTCACAAAGGAAAATGTTATCAATATCCAGATAAATAAATAATGAACTCTCAATGTCAATTGAAGCATTTTTTTCATATTTTTCCCTTTTTGATCTGTTTCTTCTTTTACAAGTATGACTTATATGAAAATATGTTTTATATGATAGCACTTTAACCATTCTTTCCATTTTTATATAAAAATCTTATTTTGCAGGAATACCATTACTTCCAAAAGGAAAATTGGATATTCCTGTATTATTTGTTCCTCATATCATGAAATTATATGAAGCAATGGTGATTGTTGAGATGATGAGGGCAAATGGTGAATATTGGCCTCATGATAGCCCAGATGAATTGGGCCCAGGGTTGAAAAGGTAACTTAAATAAGGAATATATGTTTTCCAACTAATACTATTCCTGTCTTATTTTTTTCTTTTTAGCTGAGGCAATTGGGGTTAAGGGACATGTCCAGGGTCACACAGCTAGGAAGTGTTAAGTGTCTGAGATTAGATTTGAACTCAGGTCCTCCTGACTTCAGGGCTGGTGCTCTATCTACAGTGCCACCTAGCTGTCCCTTATTCCTATCTTTTTTAATATATAATATTCTATGTCTTAAAAATAATCAGAAACAAAACCACTCCCAATCTTAGAAGGGATAGATACATTTTAATGTATTAGAAAAACTCTCAAAGACAAAAAAGAAAGATAAGTCTTTCATACCCATGTGCTTTTTGACTAGGTTAAATTGTGAGGCAGAGTTTTAAATATGTTGAACTCAGTAGAATTAGCAAGTAACCTGACTCAGATCCAAAAGATGGTTGAATATAAGCTGAACATGACTAAAAAAGTGATAATTGATAAAGAAACAAGAAGCTAATGATTATATATGGGATTATATAAGTCAAAACATTTGGTAGCAATGGAGCAAATATAAAGTCATGGCACTTCACAATGTGTGCAGAACACAGATATAGCATGACTGAATAGTGTTTCTTCAAGAAGGTTCTTTACATTTGTAATTTAAATCCCCTTTACTTCCCAAATGTCTGGTTCTGCCTCCAAGACAACATTTTCCTCAAATGTGTGATTCAAGTGTTTATAAATGTTTTCGTTCCTTTTGACAATATTTTTGGAAGAGGCATAAATAATAAAAAGAAATGCTTTTTGTTGCTCTTTTCTGTCTAACCTTCCTAATTCCCTTGTACTTTCATCCCATACACACCTGTTCAGTGGTTCCCTACTACTGAAATGGTTTTCTGTCCTTTACACTCTTTTTTTTTAACTTTTTTAACTTTTTTTTTGCTTTTTGCTGAGGCAATTGGGGTTAAGTGACTTGCCCAGGGTCACACAGCTAGGAAGTGTCTGAGACCAGATTTGAACTCAGGTCCTCCTGACTTCAGGGCTGGTGCTCTAACCACTGCGCCACCTAGCTGCCCCTGTCCTTTACACTCTTGCCAGAAATCACCCTCATTTGTTTCTCTTAGAAGACTAGACTCCTGGTGGATTAGGTACCTCTTGATAAAGTTTATTCAACAAATAATCACATGATTATTTTATGCAAAGTGCTATGCTAGGTTCTCTGTATTCAAGGCAAAGTTCATATTAGAGCCATTCCTTATCCTCATTGAATTTATTTATTAATTTTTTTAGAAAGTCCATTTATGCTTCCTTTCAAAGATATTTTCCCAGTATAATTCTTTATTTTCTAAGGGAGCTTCATCCTTTTTATTTTGTGTTTTACTTGCCTAACATATAATAAACCTTTTATCTTATACTTCTACAAGTATCTGGGGTATTATGTACCTTGATTTAAAAAAGTCAGTAAAAGGAAGGCAAGATCTATGCCTTCAAAGGACCCATACTATAAGAAGAACAAGAAATTAAGTTAGTTAGACACATTGATTTAGATAATAGATGTAGAGCAGAGAAGTAGGGATGACACTGAGAAATTACGTGGAAGGTTTCAATTTGTAAAGAAGAAGGAATACCTTCCCTGATACAGTAATAAGATTATTATGACTAAAGGTAAATTAAGTTTTGAAATAGATAAGTGGATAAGGGCAGTTGGAATATATTGAGCAAATGGTAATTACATCAAAAGAATATATTACAGAAAAAAAGCCCTAAAATTCTATTATGTCTTTGTGACTTTGTAAGACTCTGAAAATTTCCCTCCACAGATTCTGGGATAGAGCTGATGAAAATATGAACACCAGCATCTAGCATCACAGGGCAGAATCAGCAAGAGACTTTAGCTTTAAAATAAGCTAGTAGAAAAAGACAATGGAGTAGGCTTCTGCTTTCTGGATAATAAAATAAACATGAACTTAACATGATCACAGAAGCATGAAAGAAATTAATGAAACATGGTTATTTTTATAGAAATGGTAATATTTATGGTAACCATTGTGGATTAGGTTCATTCTTAGCAGAAACTCTAGAGGATTCTCCTTAAGTTTTCCAGACTTCTAAGTCAATATAAATTATGCAAGGAAATGGTAGTAATTTTGTGACACACCACTGGAGGTTATAAAAATATAATTATGAAATAATTGCCAATATCCAAAACTGGTGGTTGGAATGGTGAATTAGAATTTTGCTCTCTTTCATGAACTGACAAAGAATCTCTGTATTATACAGACTTCAAAATATCCTGGAAAATCTAACAAAGAAATTGGAGGAAACATAATTATAGCAGACAAAATTCACAAAAAAACCTCAATATTAATCTTTTTAATATCCCAAATACCATTATCCAAACCAAGTGAAACAAAAAAAATTTCCAAATTATAAACACCTTCCAGAAAAAATCAAGGATCTCTTTCATCCTCTCTGCTTCAAAAGTTGTTTTAATGATCCATTCAGTTAATTAAGCCTTTTGAAAATGATCTACAATTCTTTTCAGTTATCTTAATACTTTTATTCAATTATAAATGGAAAATATTTTATCTACCTTTGAAATGGTTGGTGGAATCTTAAATATAAAATAATAGCAAGATAGCCAATTGTCCTGGGTCTATTTTTATCTGAATTACATAGAAAATATGACAGAACTGATAATCTTCTATTGTGGCTACAGAAGAAGATCTTTCAACTGTCCAGTACTTTAATTACTCAAAGCATTTATTTTAATCCCTTGCATAATAGTTCATAGAACGTTAATCTTAGGGAAACTACTTTGTAAATAACTGTTTCTTATATTTAAAATATTACTGGTATCCATTGTTAATCATCATTTTGGGCTTCTCTTCTCCCACTGCAACCCCGAACACAGGATCCATTAGGATATGAGTATTAATATGCTGAAATCTGATCACAGCTACCATGCATAGTAATTCCATGGTAATTTACCTTGCTTTGCAAAGTTTCTCATTTCAATATTTTGCAAAAGCAAAAATTTTCCAAAAAGTCAATGTCAAATTTGCATTTCTTTATTTCTAAAATTATGTTTCTTTTAAAAATTAAAATGTCATTTAATTTAAAAATTAGAAAGTTGACTGATCCTAGCAGACATCTTCATTTCCTAGCATTTTAACTTTTGAAATTTGCATGTCTAAACAGCACAACGAGAACAGCAAATGGAGACATCTGCAACATTCGGTGGAAGTATCCCTTACAAGGAATCCCAGAAGCACCACCTCCTAAAACACACCAACGTATGTATGTTATGTAATGAAAGAATTATAGACCTAGAATAAGACTTAAGATAGATAAATTAAAATTCAAATAAAAGATGTAAAGTGATCCTGAAATGACAGTGCTAACTTTCCAGAGCTAGAACTGAAATCCAACTTTTCTGAGATCTCATTCAATTCTTTTTCTATTGTATCATGCTGTCCCCTTTTCATCACTTTGAAGAATAAAATGCTAAAGATTCTACTTAGAAACATGATATTTGTCACTTTCTCTGTCTGATATAACTATAATTAAAATTGTGTTTGATTAGAAATCCATTTGACAAATATCTATGCGATTTGATTTATTTGCAGTACTTTTTAATACTGTGTTGGAGAATACCTTTTTTTTAATGACAAATGCAAATGTTGCAAACAGAAAAGTACCAAATTACCATCAGTAGTCTTTCAAAATAAGTTAGAATTTTTCCTTTTTTTTCTCAGTAAAAGATAATTGACCCCTTATTCTCTATAGAGATGAACATCAGTTTATAATTTACAATCTATGGTCATCATATAAAAATGATGTTATAAATGTAATAAATCATAAGCAATTTTTCCTGTCTTTTGACAGCTTTGTTGTTTATATCTCCTGTAAATATAGACTTTTGTTTTCCTAGTTGAAAGAATTCATGAAGAATTGATTAAACTAAAACTGACTAAAGATGCTTTGAAGTACATGTTATTTTTATATCTTTAGCAAAGGAAAATTAGTGTGCATAAAACAGAGGATGCTACTGTCATTTACCTTTTATTTACTTTTATTATTTTATCGCAGGCTTTAATTAGCGTGCAATATAGTAAAGAAAACTTACCCCATGGAAGAGTTTGGAAACTCTTAAGTATACAACACTATTTATGTCAGATGCACTGATAATTTTGCTAATTGTCTCATTTTCCTCTTTCTCTTTCTCCTCCTTTTCCTCCTCTTCCTCCTATTCCTGCAACTCCTTCTCTCTCTCTCTCTCTCTCTCTCTCTCCCTCTCTTTCTCCCCCCCCCCTATGTTGTAGTTTATTGTATTAAATTATAAAATTGAATTGAGAAAGTCAGGGAATGAAGTTAGTCTTTTTTGAGGTAAATAAATAAACATAATTCTGATAATATCCATTTATTTCAACACTTTAGTACATTAAAAACCTGTGATTCATTTAGTCAATCAGATAGATAAAACTCATTTATAAAACTCCTTCGTGCCAGTCTGGTTAAATGGTGAGGTTACAAAAATAGGTAAGGGCCTTATCATCAAATGAGGGAGACAAGATACAAAAAGTCCAATAAAAACAAGCTATACACACACACACACACACACACACACACACACACACACACACACACACATATATATATATATATATATATATATATATATATATAATGTAACCTGGAAGTAATCAACAGAAAGAAGGTACCAGAATTCAGGGAGATGAAGAAGCTTCCAAAGGTGAAATTTTAGCTAGGACTGGAAGGAAGTCAGGGAAGTCATGATAAGGATTAGGAGTTTGTACATTCTAAGCATAGGGAAGAGCTGGAGAAAATACCCAGAGTCTGGAGGAGGATTGTCAAGGTAGCCAGTTTCATTCGATTGCAGATTACATGGGAAGGGGTTGTAAGAAGAATTAAAAGGAAAGATGATTTTTAAAGGCTTTTGAACATCAAACGGGATTTTATATTTGATCCTGGAGGTGATTTTGAACATTATATATTTCCAGATCCAACATTTTGCCACTGTCATTATACCACTGCTTAAGTGGAAGGAGTCTTCTCAGGACTGAGCTTCACTTTATACATGCTTGTGCACACATGCACAGAGACATACACGTGTATGTGTTTGGCATAATGAGTTTCATATCTAATCCATTTCCAACTCTTTTAGATGTCATATCTGCAATATCTCTTGAAGTTGTACTTCCACTCTAGTCACCACTTTATTCCCAAGCCTTCAACACCTATCATTTGAATGCTTAAAATTGCCTTCTAATTAATCGTCTTTTCCTTGAGTCCTTCCCATTTCTACTGTGACACCTATTTAGCTGCCAAAGTAACAGATGTGAACATGTTACTTCTCTGCTCAATAAACTCCATTAATGCCTTTTATTCCCCCAAGGATGAAATAAAAACTTCCCTTTTTAGCATTTAAAGTCCTTCACAATTTGTCTTCAGCCTACCTTTCTGAATTTATTGCATATTGCTTCCCTGCACACACCCTGCAGACTAGCCATGCTGTCTTTGTTGTAGTCCCCTGTACACAACAGTCTATCATTTCCTATCTCCACAACTTTTTAAAGTGATTCCTGTCTGTTAAATCCCTAAATTCCCTCAAATACCCCTAAAGCATTGTATCAGCTGATGGCAGGTCACCCATTAGATTACTTTATATTTACTTTGGATATTTTTTTGTATTTACTTGTGATATATCCTTCTGATATAATGTAAACTCCTGGAAGGCAAGAATCATTATGTTTTCTATCTATTTTTTTTGGGGGGGTGGTCATTATATTTCTAGCAAAGAATAGAGTGTTGAAACCTAATAATTGCTTGTTGATTTATTGATTAGCACTATGGAGAGGATACTTGTAATAATGAGATTATGTGTACATTGGAGTCTTAAAAAAGTGTAGTGAAGCATAGGTACTTTTTTCTTTCAAAAACTCAGAAGCCAAAAGCAAGAACAAGTAGAAGAAAATTTAAGCTTGATATGAGATAAAGATTCCTTATAGTTAAAAATATTCCTAGGCTATGAAGCTCCCTATGTAGGGGCTTCTCCATCACTGGAGATCCTTAAGCAGAGGATCAATGACCATTTGTCAGCACATCATAATGAGGATTCTTTTCCTGATATGCACTGAACTGACTGGAAGTTTTCCACCTCTGATTACCTGATTCTTTAAATTTTTTAATTTTGCTATTATAGTTACTTGAAGTAACTACTTATTTGAAGACGAATAACATAATAAAAACATGCACTAATTGGAAATGAATGATGTCTATATTTTTATTTCTCAGAATTCTTAAGAATTTAGAAGATAAGACCAGTGGCATAATACTAATTATGACTAATTATATTCATTTCCATTTTAATGATTTAAAGAAGGGAAATTAATTATAGCTAGAAAACTTTCTTGTTCCCTAGCTATTTTTACCTTCCCAATAAGATGCACCAAAGTATTATTTATCATTTAAATTTTAATTCAGGAAGCACTTATTAAATGCCTATGCTATGCAGAGTTAAAAGCTAAGCTCTAGTGATAAAAAGTTTTTAAAATGACACAATCTAATCTCTATTACAAATGAGTTTTTAGTCCTTTTACTCCTTTGTAGTAATGTGATATAATCACAAATAATGTAATATTGAAGTTTAGAAAATGATTATCTGAGTAATAGCAGTTAAAAAGGATGACCTGAATTGTTCAAGAAAGGAATTATGATCACTTGCATCTGGGAGAATAAAGAAAACAATATAGAAAAGATGGTCCCTAAACTGGACTTTTTTTTTTAAAGAGAAAAAGGACTTAATAGGAACAAGTGAAAATGGTATAAATCAGTGAGTAACCATTCCAGGAATAAGTATGGTGAGTACAAAGGCATGAATGCAATGGGAAAAGTCAGGGCATGTATACTGTTAAATCATTGCATACAGTAAGGAGAGTACTAGGAAATGTGGCTAGAAATTTAGGTTGGAACTAGACCATGAAGGCTCTGAATGCTATTTTAAGGAGTTTTCATTTTATATTTTATTTGTTAGAAAATGAAAAAAAACAATGAAAATATTTTTAATTAAGAAGGTGACATTATCCTGAGAATAAAAATGAAATTATATTTATTAAGTGCTTAGTAAAATTTAAAGCATTACATGAATGCTACTATTGTGGTGGTTGTTGTGGTGGTGGAGGTAGTTATTACCTATTTCTATTAGATATACTGTTACTCTATTTCTAAAGAAAACATGACAATCCTTGTCACCATTGTTTACAATCTTGGAAACATAGTAAATTTTTTTCACCTTTTAATGCATATAGTTAAAACTTGCAAAATTAGTTTTACTACCTCCAGAGTTTTATACATATCATCTAAAGACCTGATCATGGGACTCCCCTAATCAACAAACTCCACTGGCTCCCTATTACTTCCAGAATCAAATAGAAACTCCTCTGTTAGGCATCTAAAACACTTCCAATTTAGCTTAGCTGCTAGTGATGCCCCATTCCAGTTAGCTTCTATCAATTTATCACTTTTTTGGTAGATAATTGTGTGTAATGTTATTTTCTTCAATAGAAAGAAGTTCAAGGAGACCAAAGAAAATTCTTTTATGTTTATATACTCTTAAGTCAATGTCTACCTAGCCCATATTAAGTGTCTTAAAATGTTTATTGAGTTATTAATTGATTGATCAGTAGTATCAAAAATGAATTATGATCATAGAAATATAAAATATCCAATCTGGAAGAATTATTTTCCATCTACTCATTTATCCATCAATTCATTCATTCCAATATACTAAGTACAATACATTATGGTAGGTGAAGAAAAATACATTTCTATGTACATCAAACTACATAGAAACATAATATTGAAATGTCTACAAAATTGGAATATGGTTTCCATTCATATAGACTCCCATATACTTGTTTCAGAGGAAAGAGAACTTAAAGACAAAAAAAAGAGATTTTTATAATTTTTGTTTGTCATTTTGCTCTAAAATAGTCCTGCTAGCTTCCATTTATTCCTGTACTCTAAAATTATTATTTGGTACTCAGATTAACATCATTTACCTAACAATCAAAGGTATTAAATGCTTTCATACCTAAACATACAGATCTAATAAATTTATATTCCTTATTTAAATGTTAATCTTTTACTGGATGAATATAAATGTATATGTTCACATTACATTTTACTTAATGGTTTTTCAGTTTTCACAATATTCAAAACAAGTTTGTTATTTTTGCAATGGTTAAAGTAGAATAAATTTAAAATATTTTAAATTAATTATTTAAATAGACTGGCCAAATAAGTAGTATAGGAAATAACATGATTAAAGATATATGTAATATAAAACTCTGATATTAGCAATGTTACATGATCAATTTTTAATATAGAATTCAATATAGAAAATTTATTTTTCCTTCAACCATTCATTAAAGGTGTCCAGTGTATGGTTTTACATTATTTTTCACAACATTATTATATAATTAGAAAGAGATTATTGCCATGACTACATATGTGGTAATTGGTAAATTTTTTTTTTTTTTTTTGCTTTTTGCTGAGGCAATTGGGGTTAAGTGACTTGCCCAGGGTCACACAGCTAGGAAGTGTCTGAGACCAGATTTGAACTCAGGTCCTCCTGACTTCAGGGCTGGTGCTCTAACCACTAGGCCACCTAGCTGCCCCAATTGTTAAAAATTTAAGAAAAAGTCATTTACTCCTAATAATGTGCTGGAACAAAGTTTGAATAATTATCCCAATTTCAAATCCAATTTCAAGATTTATTCCACATGCTCTTCTGTATATCCTAGAGTTTCAATTTCTGCTCATTATCCTGAGGAATTTCCTCTCTGAGTTCTAGAACATTTTTTCCCCTTTGTTACAGATTCTGTGTTTGAACTTGACATAAATTTATATGTCTTTTCAGTAAAGACAATAAGTAGTTGGAAAGAGGGAAAAAGTCTGTGCCTCCACCTTTTGTGGGGGGGGTACCAAGTCACCACATAATACTCATGAATTAAAATAACAAAATGCATCCTTGTTGTTTCTAGCTAGCATAAGCTGTTGGGCCAGCAATCGAGTGGAAGAGACAGTACAAGTGCTTCTAACTGATGTAGTTTTTGAATCACCAGAACAGAGAAAATTGGAGGTGATTCCCAAAAAACCACTTGTGGAACATGATCAGAAGCAAAACCCAGCAACTTATAGTAAGATTGCTTTTTAGATAATAGTTTCATAATGTAAGAAAAATTATCTTCTCTAGAGACTTCTCAGTTGTTCAAAGTTTTGTACCTTTCCCCCCCATTCATTTCATGGAAAAATTATTTGATTTACAATCAAGGCATGTCTTACCTGAATACCTGAAAATGTTTATACTTTTTATTTTAACAGATTTCTTAAGTAATGGTATATAAATGTCATTAACAACATCTTTTCTTAGTAGAATTAGTGTTATTTATTAATGACATCTTAAAAATACTTCATAGCTGCAGGGAAAGGAAAGGCAAAAATTGTGACAGCTATAATTTCTTCTTCTATTTTTACTCCATCTGCCATTTTAACTCTTTATATTTCCTTGTGCCACATTTATTGAAGACTAAGATTGTCGCTGTGTAGAGTGTCCTTAATTTCAAACTGATAATAGTTAATGACATGTAGCTTAATAATTTCAAAAATTAACATGTGAGTTGATAAAATATCTTTATTCCTATCCCCCTGTTAGGATTATTACATAATAAAATGCAGGTACTATTTTAGGGTAATGTAAAATAATTTTGAACATTATCCTTATGCCATTTGTAAATACAAGCAATTTAATATTATAAGTTGTTTTATGTTTTCTCCAGTATGATGTTATTTGAGTTGAAATGAAACACTTAAATCATTTTGAGAGGCATAACATTTTCAGAGTCTCACAAATTACTGATGTTAAGGGCTAGTTTTTTTTATTTAGGAATGATGATTCATTTTTATCAAGCTTTACTTTTATATAGATTATGACACTTTGATTTGGGGCAGCTCATCTTTTGTGGCATGGGATATAGTAATGAAATGCTTAGACATCAAAGGTACTAGAAACATTAATGTTTCTAACAATTTCAAGTTAGAAATGATATCATGCTATTACTTCTAGATAAATTGTATACCAGTTAGAAAATCAAATTACTTGATATTTTTGTTATATGTTATAACAGAAGAAACATAAATAAGGTGTGAAATATTAAGAAAGCAACCAAACTACTTCCCCCCTTCTTTCCTGTTCTAAAGTTTGATTTGTTAACTTTGTTTAGTGTTCAGTAATCATGTTTTTAAAAAAGTAGTCAAACCCACATCTAACACCACATACCAAGATAAGATCTAAATGGGTTCATGATGTGGATATAAAGAGTGATACTATAAGTAAATTAGAGGAATGTAATTTAGTTTACCTCTCAGACCTATGGAGATGGAATAAATTTATGTCCAAAGAAGAACTGGAACTCTTAATTGAAAACCAGATAGATAACTTTGACTATATTAAGTTAAAAAGTTTTTGTACAAACAAAATCAATGCAGACAAGATTAGGAGGGAAGTAATACATTGGGAAATCATCTTTACATTCAAGGGTTCTGATAAAGGTCTCATCTCTAAAATATATAGAGAATTGTCTCATATTTATAAAAATTCAAGCCATTCTCCAATCAATAAATGGTCAAAGGATATGAACAGACAGTTTTCAGAGGATGAAATTAAAACTATTTATAGTCATATGAAAAGGTGCTCCAAATCACTATTGATCAGAGAAATGCAAATCAAGACAACCCTGAGGTACCACTTCACACCTGTCAGATTGGCTAAAATGACATGAAAAGTTAATGATGAATGTTGGAGGGGATGTGGGAGGGCTGGGACACTGATGCATTGTTGGTGGAGGTGTGAACGGATACAGCCATTCTGGAGAGCAATTTGGAACTATGCTCAAAAAGTTATCAAACTGTGCATACCCTTTGACCCAGCAGCATTTCTATTGGGCTTATATCCCAAAGAAATCATAAAGGAAGGAAAGGGCCCCACATGTGCAAGAATGTTTGTGGCAGCCCTTTTTGTAGTGGCTACCAACTGGAAATTGAATGGATGCCCTTCAATTGGAGAATGGCTGAATAAATTGTGGAATATGAATATTATGGAATATTATTGTTCTGTAAGGAATGACCAGCAAGATGATTTCAGAGAGGCTTGGAGAGACTTACATGAACTGATGCTGAGTGAAATGAGCAGAACCAGGAGATCAGTATACACGGCAACAACAGTACTATATGACGATCAGTTCTGATGGACATGGTTCTCTTCAACAATGAAATGTTTCAAACCACCTCCAATTGTTCACTGAAGAAAGCCATATACACCCAGAGAGAGGGATGCGAAATGTGGACCACAACATAACATTCTCATACTCCTTGATTGATGTTTGCTTACATTATGTTTCCTTTATCTGATATATCGTTTGTGTAGATAAGATTTTTCTTGCACAACAATGATAAGTTTGGAAATATGTATACATATATTCGATTTGCCAATATTTTAACATAATTAACATGTAGTGGATATCCTGCCATCTAGGGGAGGGGTGGGGAGTTGGGGGGAAAAATTTGTAACGGAAAGCTATGTAAGGGTTATTGTTGAAGAATTACCCACACATATGTTATGCAAATAAAATAACCCCCCCAAAAAAAAGTAGTCAAAGATATATGTTAACAATTACTTTAATGAATTTAGTTTAAAACTATATGAGTTTTATTTAAAAACTTAACCATTAATATAATAAATCCTCAAAATAAAACAAAATCATTTATGAAATGTAATTTTAAAGATATTAACAATATTTTTAGTTGGAGGAGTGAATGTATAATTACTTTTAATCAAATTTAGCTGGAACATTTTATTTGTTTTTCTTTTCCTTTCTGATCATTTTCATCTGTATATATATTGTTAGGTTTTGTTAAAGTCTTATTTTAAATTATTGATGTGAACATTGTTCATTGTTGTTGGAGTAAAAAATGTTTTTATTGGATTATCTAAAAGTTGTTCCTTAAGATTTAGTTTTTTAATGATAAAGCTAAATCATAAAGGTGTGAGTTCTGCTTTTTAGATTATCTTCCTGAAAAAAACCCGGAAATATTAATGGCCATAATAGTTAATATGATATCTTACTAAATAAACATCATAAGTCTATTTTCTGAAAGTAACTTAAAATCTAATGGACCATGAGAAATGGAGAAGAAATATAAAAACTATCAATGGGAGAGATCATAAAAGATAATTTTAAAAAATGTTGAGATAAAGTACTCTAAGACATTTAACTGGAAAGCATAATTTTCAATGGGAGAGTTAATGGAAGACTTTATGGGAGAGACAACATCAGATTTTGGGCATAAAAAAAGGTATAATTGCAGCTGATTGTGATAGGGGAAGAAAATTCTAAGTAATGGGAAGGGTGAGAGTCAACATAGAAATAGGAAAAGTCAAGAAAAGAATGGAAAAGTAAGAAGGTCTAAATTGGATTGAAAATAATTTATGTGAAAATTTATGTGAAAAAGGAAAAAAAAAACAAGTTGGATGGGGCTTCATTGAAAAAGGACTATGCGAGAAGAATTAAATTTTATTTTACTTAGGCAATGAAGAGACAGTTAATTTTGAGTTATTATTATCACTGGTTTCCTAATAAGTTATGTTAATGAATCATAGGATGATAAATCTAGAGCTAAATAATATTTAGAGATATAATCCAAACATGTTATTTTATGGATTTCTTCCTGTTTCAAGTTTTCTTTTCAATCTGTCACCCATACAGCTGTCAAAGCCAAATCATTTCACCTTCTTGCTCAGAAAGCTTCAATGGCTTCTTTTTTCCTCTAGAGAAAATAGAAACTAATCCATTGAGTACATAAATACTGATCCAGTGGAGGTACAAAATATTTTTCAATGCTGATAACATTTACTCTTCTTCAAGCACTTTATGTTCTAGATAAACTGAGGAAAATGCTGTTCTTTGCACACATTAAATCTCCTGCCTCCTTGTCTTTGCATACACTGTTGCCTACACTTGGCACATTGTCTCTCTTCTTCTCTTTTATGGGTAAGTTCATTCAATTAATTTTCGAGGATATAACTATTAAATGCATACTTCACTGCATCCTATTTTCTCGGATTTTTTTTCTCTTTTTACTCTTAACTTTCCATTTACCTTTTATTCCTCCAGATGAATTATGTTATTTTTTTCTAGCTCTATAAAATAATCTTTGGTAGTTGTATTGATATGGCAATGAATATGTAAATTAACAGGCAAAATAATAATTTTTAGTATATTTGTTCAGCCTATCCATGAGCAATTAATATTTTTCCAATGTTTGGATTTAGCTATATTTGTATAAAAAGTGTTTCATAATTGTATTTATATGGTTTTTAGGTTTATCTTGTCAGGCAGATTCTGAAATTTTTTATGTTGTCTACAATTATTTAAAGTGCAATTTTTTTCTCTCACATTTTTGATAGTACAAAGAAATGCTGATGATTTATCTAAGTTTATTTTATATCCTGCAACTTTCTAAATTTGTTAAATATTTTAACAATTTTTAAGTGAATTCTATAGAGTTTTCTAAGTATTCAAATCATCTGTAACAACTTATACTTTTTTTTTCTTCATAGTCTATTCTAATTCTTTCAATTTCTTTTTTTTTTCTTATTGCCATAGCTAGCCTTACTAGTATAATACTTAACAATGGTGATAATAGGCATCTTTCTTTACATTGTGATGGCTTCTATCTTATTTCTGTTACAGATAATACTTGCAGTTGGTTTTAGAGAGATGCTTTTTAGTTTAAGAAAAGAAACTTTTATTTCTATGCTTTCTGTTGATTTTATTTTTTAAAGAAGTGCATTGGATTTTGTCAAAAGCTTTTTGTGCCTCTATTGAGATTATCATATTGTTTCTGTTATTGACATTATCAATTATCCTCATAGACTTTCTAATATTTAATAACCCCTGCTTTCCTGATATAAATCCTTCCTGCTCATAGTGAATGATCTTTGTGTTTTATTACTCTAATTTCCTTGCTAGCATTTTATTTAAGTCTTCTGCATCAGCAGACCAATTAGGGAAATTCGTCTATCATTAATGTTATGTTTTAACTTTTCCTGGTCTCTAGGTATAAACATTTTAATGTTATTTGTGCTTATTTTTCCAAATAGTTTACATAGTATTGAAATTATTATTATCATCTTTTTACTTTTTTATGGAATTTACTTGTATAGGCATCTGCTCCTGGGGATTCCATCCCCTCCCCCCCAAAGAGTTCATTGATAGCTTCTTTAATTTCTATTTCTATGATAAGGTTATTTTAAAATTCTGTTTCCTCTTCCATTAATCTGGGCAATTTATATATATCATTTCACTTAAAATATTTTAAATTTACTGGCAAAATAGCTCCTAATAATTGCTTTAATTTCATCTTTATTAGTGGGGATTTTACACTTTTCATTTTTGATACTAGTAATTTGATTTTTTTCTTTCTCTGTTTTTCCTTTTTTATTTCTTTTTTCCCTTATAAATCAAGCAATGATTTATTTATTTATTCTTTCTATAAAATCATTTCCTGGTTTTATTTATTAGTTCAATGGTTTTCTTACTTAATGTTATAAGTCTCTTCTATGATTTTCAGGATGTCCAATTTGGTGTTCAAAGGGGGATTTTTGATTTGTTATTCTAATTTTTTTAAGTTTTATGTTCAATTTATTGATCTGTTCTTTCTCTATTTTATTATTGTAAGTTAACTGACATCCATGCCTTCTGTCTTTGTATATACTTCTTTTAATTGCCTTAATACTGATCAAGATTTTAGGAGTTATAAGTATCATTTTCCCCTGTATGAATGTAAACAGTTTAATCTTATTGAAATGCTTAGATCTCTTTTTTACTGTTTAGATTTTTAATGATTTTCTTGTCTTGTACTTGCAAGTTAAATTTTCTATTCAGTTCTGATCTTTTCATCAGAAATTTGCAGAAGTTCTCCTTATCATTAGCTATCCCCCCCCCCTTTGTGTAATATTTCATTCATTTTCCTAGTTGTGATTCTTGGTTTCTTTGTCCTGTGGAATATCATATTTTAAATTCTCTGAACATTTAATGAAGAAGCTGCTAAAACTTTTGTGATTCTGGTTGTGTCTGTACAGTTCTTAATTGTTTCTTTTTAGCTACTTGCAATATTTTCTCTTGACGTGGGAGCTCTGGAATTTGTAACATCCCTGGGTGTTTTAATTTTGAAGGTTTTTTTTTCAGGAGGTGATTGGTAGATTCTTTTAGTTTATATTTTGCCCTTTTGTTCTAGGATACCAGAGTAGGGTTTTTTTCTTTTTTCTTTGATCATAGCCTTCAAGTATTTAATAATAGATCAATAATCTACTTTTTTTTTTAAATTGAGGCTCTTCCCTGATTTTTTTTTGTTTTTGGCCATTTCATTTTTTTTTCTTTGAGGTTTTATACAAAGCTTTTTGATTTTGTTGTTATCTTGTGAATTTGTACTTTGACCCTTCCCTGTCACTAGAATAACTTTCTATGGTCAATTTTTTTTTTTTTTGTGGTTTGCTCCTTTTCCAACCCATTTCTTGACTTTTGATTTTATGTTAAATTGGGCTCTTTCTGGGGTGGAGAGAGCATTCTCCCAATTTTCAGATATTTCACAGAACAAGTTCAGTGGCTCTATAATTTTTCAGTTTTTCCAAAGTGGAAGAAGAAGCATGGTCACTGTTCTTGCTGCCTGTGCTCTGTCTTTTGAGCAACCACATATACTTTTAACCATACTGGAACTCTGACCAGGGTATCTCCTGCCCTTTGGTTGTAAGCATTACTGTGAAAATTCTGCTTTTTGCCTTGGAAATGTAACCCAGTACTGTATAAGGGCATATAAAAAGTTTCCTTCCCCTGATATCAACAATGGATCTTCTGTAATTTTCTTCTGACTAGTTGTCTGATTGCTGCATTATCTGAGAGCACTGGAAATTGCTCCAAAGGCCTGCTGCTGGCATTGTACTGTGTTCTATTATCACTCTGTGAGACAGATATTTTCTGATGTCCTTTTATGTCCTCTTGGGCTAGAAAATTATTTCATTGACCTTTTATTGGTTCTGTTGCCCCAGAGTTTATTTTGAGGCATTAGTCTAAAGTTGTTTAGAGGGGAATTAAGAAGAATGCATATGAATTTCTGTTTTTGTTCAACCATTTTGCCACTCTCTCATCCATCAGTTTTTTTAAAAAATTAAGGTTATTTATTCATTTTTAGTACCCATTGCTTTATCACTCATGTTGAGGGAAAAAAATCAGAACAAAAGGGAAAAAATTATGGGATCAAAAGAGAGAGAGAGAGAGAGAGAGAGAGAGAGAGAGAGAGAGAGAGAGAGAGAGAGAGAGAAAGTGAGCAAAGAATGTGTTGATTTACATTCCATCTCCATTGTTCTTTTTCTAGATGCAGATGGAATTTTCTGTTCAAAGTCTATTGGGATTGCTTTAGATCAGTGAATCATTGAGAAGAACCAAGTTTTTCATAATTTTCATAACAGCAATGGCACATTCTTGCTGTTATTGTGTACAATGTATTCCTGGTTCTGCTTGTTTCATTCAGCACCAATTCATGTAAATCTTTACAGGTTTTTCTAAAATCAGTTTGTTCATCATTTTTATAGAACAAAAATATTCCATTACCTTCTTATTCTGCAACTTATTTAGACATTCTCCAATTGATGAGCATTTACACAATTTCCCATTCATTACTACCACAAAAAGAACTGCTACAAATATTTTTGTTCAAGTTGGTCTGTTTCCCTCCTTTATGATTTCCTTGGGATGCAGAACCAGTAGTGGCACTGCTGGGTTAAAGGGTATGTAGTTTGATTGTCCAATGGACATAGTTCCAGATTGTTCTCCAGAATGCTTGGATCATTTCACAATTCCATAAACAATACATTATTGTCCCAGTTTTCCCCCCCCATTCCCTCCAATTTTTATTATAATTTTTTGTGTTATCTTAGCCAAACTGAGAAGTATGAAGTGGTAACTCAGAGTTGTTTTAATTTGCACTTCTCTAATTGATAGTGATTTAGAGCAATTTTTCATATGGATATAAATGGCTTTATTTTTGTCACCTGAAAATTGTTTGTTCATATCCTTTGATCCTTTATCAATTGGGGAAGAACTTGTATTTTTATAAATTTAACATGGTACTTTAAATATTTTAGAAATGAGACCTTTGTCAGAAACACTGACTGTAAAGATTTTTTCCCAGTTCTGTACTTCCCTTTTAATCTTGTTTCTGTTGGTTTTGTTTGTACAAAACCTTTTTAATCTAATGTAATTGAAATTGTCCATTTTGCTTTTCATAATGTCATCTAATTCTTCTTTGATCTTAAATTCCTCCCTTTTCCAAAGATTTGATAGGTATATTATCCCTTAGTCTTCTCATTTGTTTATAGTATCATCCTTTATGCCCAAATTACATACCATTTTGACCTTGTTTTGGTATGGGGTGTGAGATGTAGGTCGATGCTGCATTAAGACTTATTATTTTACAGTTTTCCCAGCAATTTTTGTCAGATAGTGAGTTGTTATTCCAGAAGCTGGAGTTTGGGGGTTTATCTTATACTAGATTACTGTAGGCCTTGATTATTGTGTCATGTGTATCTAATCTATTGCGCTGATCCACTACTCTTATTTCTTAGCCAATAGCAAATTATTTTGATGACCTGCTGTTTTATAATATAATTTTAGGTTTGGTACTGTTAAGACATCATACTTCATATTTTTTTTCATTAATTCCATTGATATTGTTAACCTTTATTTCTTGTGGATAAATTTTGTTATTTTTTTTCTAGTTCTACAAAATAATTTTTTTGCAATTTGATTGGTATGGTACTGAACAAGTAGACCAATCTTAGGCAGAATTGTCATTTTTATTATATGAGAAACTGATATTTTTCTGTTTTTTAGATATGACTTTATTTGTGTTAGAAGTGTTTTATAATTGTGTTCATATAATTCTTGGGTTTGTCTTACCAGATAGATGCCCAAATATTTTATTTTGTCTAAAGTAATTTTAAATGGAATTTCTCTTGCTGTTTCTGGCTGATGGGCTTTCTCAGTAATATATAGAAATGCTGTTTTTGTGTGGGGGCTTATTTTTTATCCTGCAACTTTGCTAAAGTTTTTCTAGAATTCTCTAAGTATATCATCATAGCACCTTTGTTTTATCTCCTCATTGCCTATTCTAATTCCTTTTATTTCTTTTTCTTTTCTTGCTAAAACCAACATTTCTAGTACAATGTTGAAAAATAGTGGTGATAATGGGTATCCTTATTTCACCCCTGATCTTATTAGGAATATGTTCAGCTTCTCTCCTTTACAAATAATGGTTGTTATTGATTTTAGATAGATACAGGTTATTTTTTTAAGAAAAACTCCCTTTTTTCTCTATGCACTATAATGTTTTTATAAGGAATGGGTGCTGTATTTTGTCAAAAGCTTTTTCTGTATCACTGAGATTACCATATGATTTCTTTTTTTTATTTATATGGTAGATTATGGTAATAGTTTTCCTGATACTGATCTAGTCTTGCATTCCATATAATTCCCTTTTGCTTCCAGTGTATTATTCTGGTGATAAATTGCTATAATATCTTTGCTAATATTTTATTTAAAATTTTTGTATCAATATTCATTTGGGAGTTTGGTCTGTAATTTTCTTTTTTTGGTTTTGGCTCCTCCTCATGTAGATATCAGTTCCATATTTATATCATAGAATATATTTGGCAGTATTCTTTCTTTACCTATTTTTCTGAATCATATATATATAGTATTAGAATTAATAATTGTTTGAATGTTAAGTATAATTCACTTGTGATTCCCATCTGGCTCTGGAGATTTGTTCTTAGGTTGTTCATCAATGGCTTGTTTAATTTCTTTTTCTAAAATGAGGCTATGTAAGTAATTTATTTCCTCTTCTGTTATTCTGGGAAATCTATGCTTTTGTAAATATTCACCCATCTCAATTAGTTTTGCGGAATTGCTGCCATATAGTTGGGCAAAATAACTCCTAATTATGGCTTTGATTTCATTTTCACTGGTTGTAATTTTGTTCTTTTCAATTTTGATATTAGCAATTTGATTTTCTTCTTTCCTTTTTTTCCTAATCAGTTTAATCAAAGGTTTATCTCTTTTCTTTGTTTTTTCATAAAACCAACTTTTAGTTTTATTTATTAGTTCAATAGTTATCTTAATTTCAATTATATTAATCTCTCCTTTGAGTTTCAGAATTTCTCATTTGGTATTTAATTGGGGATTTTTAATTTGTTCTTTTTCTACCTTTTTTTAATGCATGCCCAATTCATTGATTTCTCCTTTCTTAGTTTTCCTTGGTGTTCTTCTGAAGAATGCTAACCAGTTTTCCTTTTTGGGTTTTGTTTTGTTTTTGCTTAAGGCCTTCAAATTATTGGTAGACCAAATTTTTTAAAATTGTCTCTTCTTCCATTTTTCCTTTAAAGTATTTTACATTTCCTTACATTTCTTGCTTCTTTTTAGTTTTTTTTTTTGACTGATTCTTCATGTCATTAGCTTCCATTTGCCCCATTCTAGTTTTTAATGTGTGATTTTCTTCAATTAGCTTTTGTATCTCTCTTTTCCATTTTGTTAATTCTACTTCTGAAGGTGTTGTTTTCTTCAGTGGATTCTTTTCTTTTGCATTTGACCAATTGTATTTTTTAAGGAATTGCCTTCCCCTTCCAAGTTGTTGTCTCTCTCTTGCATAGCTCTCATTTCTTTTCTCATTTTTTCTTCTACTTCTCTTATTTGCCTTTTGAAGTCTTTATGGACAGTTTCTTTTTCTTTTTCTTTTTTTTTTCTTTTTACCTTTTTTGCTGAAGATGGTACAGTAGTAAATTTCAAACTCTCCAGATTTCACACACAGATTTAAACCTCACGTAAATATTGACTGGTGGAAAATCAAGATTTGGTGCAGAAGAGGAATCCAAGAAAATTTCAAGAAAGACACCAGACCAGGGATTAACTAGCATGAATTACCAACACTTCCAGGCTAACTCTGCAGAAGTACCAAGTGGAGAGCTCTCAGATGGCTGAGCTTGGCTAAAGTCTCTGAAAGAACCACAGGAACTTTCAATCTCCTGGACTGCATGGGGTGTCTGGAGTCTGAGTCTGGGAAGGTTGAGGAACCATAGCTGGTTAAGAACACAAAGTCCAACTGTACTGCAGAGATGTGACCTTGGGCAAGAAGGAGTCAACATATCTGGTGAATGCAGAAGCAGTACAGCAGGGACACTGCTAGTTGTGGGAGATTTATCAGGAGATTTCTGAAGATTAAATTTCAAGGGATTAAAACTCTTGGTTTGGTGTTCCAGGTCAGTGGGAAGAGCTGAAGTAAAGCTATAGGTACCATCTCCTCACCCCACAATTAGAGATGCTTACACTAATACCTCTTATTTTTATAAAAATGCTTAAACTAATATTTTTCATTTAAAAAAAATAGAAAAGGAAAAGAAGAAAGAACCTAACAGAAATTTACCATGGAGATAGGGAACTCTGAGTTTTATCTTCAGAGGAGGACACTGAAGTAAAAAAAAAAACAAAAAAAAGTTTAAAAATAAAAAATAAAATAAACACCTTCCAAGGAAAATAAGAAGATTATGAAAAAAAATCAATTATTAAAGATACAGACTCTTAAATATGAAAATAACTTTTTGAAAATTAGAATTGGTCAAAGGGAAGCCAGTGAAGCTTTGACCAAGAAATAACAAAAGAGAATATGAAGAATGAAAAAGTAGAACAGAATATGAAACATCTTATAAGAATAACAAAAGATCTGGAGAAAAGATCAAGAAGAGAAAATATCAGAATAATTGGATTACTTGAAAACTGTGTGTGACCAAACAAAAAGGATCTTGACACAATAATGCAAGAAATAATCCAAGAAAATTGTCCTGAACTTATAGAACATGAGGGGAAAATAGATATAGAAAAACATTTATCAATTTTTGGCAATCAAAAGAACTAAGCCTGTGCCCAAAAATATCACAACCAGCAAAATTATCCATATTATTGAATAAAAAATAATGGACATTCAACAAACTTGCAGGTTTTCAGAACTTTCAACCAAACTGGAACTCAATAGAAAATTTAACATATAAGGGCCAATATCAAAGATCAATTTCAAAAAACAACATAGACAAATTATTATTATTTTTTACATGGGAATGCATAACGTGTTTAAAATTGCCACCAACAATTAGTTTAAAAGTAAAATTGGGACAGTGTTGAGTATGATCTGATTCTAAAAAAAAGCAAAACCACCTAGAAAAAGGCAAAAATAATAATTAGGTTATACAAATGATATTCAGAGGGAGATTAAGCACAGAGGCTTTAGAGGAGAGAGGAGGGTTTTTAGTTCGGAAAACCAACTCACATCAGAAATGCGTTAAACACTACATATATGCTATGCACTCTCCAAAATCTATAAAGAAAAAAGGGGGGAGGAATGGGCAGAAGGGGAAGTTAAGGATAGGGGAAGATGACAAAGAAGTGATCCTTGGATGAGGGGAGATTAAGTAGACAAGGTAAGGAGCAGAATTAAGGTAGAAGAGTTAGCAGGGTTAAGCAAGAAGAGATACACACAAACAGTACAACCAATTAGTGGACCAAGAGTGGAATTTATAAGAAAAAAAATGTATGGCTAGAAATCGTTAATCTTAGACAAAGTCAAACTTAAAGATTCAATCAAAAAAGAAATCTACAGTATATGTCAGCCATACTAGTGTTTTTTTAGATCCAGGTTTAATATGGACAAAGGCATGTGCATATGTATAAATATATGCACATATATGCATACTCATATGTGTCTGAGTATATCTAGATGTGGATGCATGTTGCTCTATGTATGTGTGTGTGTGTATATATATATATATATATATATATATATATAGATGTGGATATGTGGGTGTCTGTAAGTGTATATGTACATATTGTGTGCATGTGGTCAGGGATGTGGGTTAGTCTATGTGTGTATGAATATATCTCTGTATATTTAATATATTTGTTCTTAACTATAGCCTGCTTGGGAAATGAGAGGAGGAGGGATGAAAGGGGAAAACAGGAGCAAAGTAAATGCAGCAGAGACTAAAAGAACAGCCTACAAGGAAGTAAAGAAAAGATGGAAAATCATGAATATAATTTCTTCTCCCATTATATATCATTTCTTGAACTGGTAATTTATTATTATATATTTTGAATCCTCTGCTGTTGTTCTGCTGGGAACATGATAATGTTCTGTTCTGTTTTGTTTTGTTTTATGTTTCTTTTCTGTTTTTATTTTTTTTTCTATTTTTTAATGAAATTTTAAAAAAATTTTTAAAAGAAGCTTTTGCTTATATTGGATCAAAATATATTATTCTGTACCCATTACTTGTTCTAATATCTGGAGTCAATTGAAACAAATACAATTTCTCTTCCAAATTATAATATTTTAAATGTTTGAAAGTATCTATCTTACCACTTCCTTTCCTTTCAAAGACTTCACTTCTCCTAGAAGAATAGTTTCACAACTGGAAGAGCCTTCAGAAGCTGTCTAATCCAAAGTAAAATTGAAGGAGAATTGCAACTACAAAAATAACCAATGAGTAACATTCTGATTTTCTCTAATGAAAACATAGTGTTGGCCTATGCCAGTTCAGTGTGATCATGTAATATAAATTTGATGCCTCTATCTAGTCCTTATAATATCTACTTCAGTTTCTCTATTAACTTTATTTTCCCATCAGGAGTATAACTCCCCAAATCTGGCATTCTAGATGACTAGGGAAATACACGTAAAAAAACATTGGCTAGGCTTGGCTTATATCATTACTATAACTACTTGTGTAGTTATAGCCAAAATACTTAACCGTTTTTGGGTCTCAGTTTCCTAATTTGTAAAATGATTGAATTAGATGTTTTCTAAGATTTTTTCAGCTCTAAATCTATAAAATTATTTTTCTAGCAAATTATATCTTATCAAATTTTTTATAATTTTTCTTTTCTTATAATCTTAAATTTCACTTTTCCAGTTAGAATTATAAAGGAAAAAGTATACAAAACAGTTATCAAAACATCAAAACATTCATACACTAGGCTAATAACCTCTGTCTTATTAAGTTCCCTTGGTGTTGATAGGTCCAATCACTTTCCCAGCATCACTAAGCAAATATATTTAAAGGTAGAACTTAAAAGCTACAAGGCCAGCTTTTTCTCCATGAGGCCACAGATGCCTCTCTTCATTCTCTTCTGCTACATGGAAAAATAGTTAGAAGTTAAAAACTATATGGCTTTTAAATGTTTCTCACATTATTTCACAAATAATTTATATCATGAGTGTCAATAGATTGCCTTAAGAATAGAGTCCTCCCTTGTTTTCAAAGCTTAACAGTGATAAATTAAGTATTAATAAATATATTTTTCTTGAAATAATTGTAATGATTTAGGCAAAAATCAAAGAGAGATGGCTACGTTTTATAATAATAAAATTCAGGAAAAATAAGATAACTAATTTGTCTTTAAACAAGCAGAAAGTTACTAAGGAATTTAGCATTAAGTAGCCAGTTTAGATTCCCACACCAAGATTCCACACCAAAAATTTCTTTCTTGATGAGGCAATTGGGGTTAAGTGACTTGTTTAGGGTCATAAAATTAGGAAGTGTTAAGTGTCTGAAGCCAGATTTGGAGGTCACATTTGAACTTAGGTCCTTTGGACTTAAGGGCTGGTACTCTATCCACTGCACCACCTAACTGACCCTCACAGGATGTCTTTAACAAATATACATGAAGATTCACAATATGATGTTTGAGATTGAATTATAAAAAAAATAAGAATGTCTAAAGGAGAAACTATGAGAAGAAATAGCGAAATTGTCTTTTCTTTTGAAGTTTTTTTTTTAAAGAAAATTTCTTTTCAGTGCCTCCAACTACTAGAAACCTCTAAAATGTTACTGACCTAATTATATTGTGCCAAAACTTTGCACCTGCAAGTTAACTATAGAGCCTCAGTGGGGGAGTGAACCCTCTGGCAATTATGATTCAGGAGAGATGATTTTAACTGAGTCTGAAACATGTACACTAACCAGCTGGAATGAGTGTCAGTGGGGAAAAATCCAAGCCTACACCTGGTACTCAATTAAATCTTGAGAACCCCCCTAAGATGAATGATACTCAATCCATTATAAAATAAAACTAGAATTCTGTCATTATTCAAATTCCTGTTCATACAAGCAAAAAAAAGGAACTTGGTTGAAATATATTGATCACTTAAATTCAGAGAATAGATAAATCAAAGAAATAATTATCAATATTTGAAAGCTGAGAACTATAAAAAGAAAGATATTAAAGCATTCATTTAACTTAGTCCATTTAAAGTATAGAATTTCTCTGAAGTATTTAACAGTTTTCTGGAGAATTTGATGGCATCCTTATTGCCAATTAAAGAAGATATTAAAGATATTTTACCTTGCAAAATTTTACAATATTTAAAAGAGAAAAAATATCTGATTTTCAACAGAAGAAACTCTTTGAAAAAATTCTGTAATAATCACAAAACCAATGAAGATGAACTAGGGCTGAAATTTTGTGGTATGCAGGGAAACTGCTGAGTTGGTGTTCCCTTCACTGTGTATTTCCCAAGTTATGAATCTTATCTTGTTAACTAACACTGCCACAGAATTACACTTCTACTTATGATTTTCTTTTTTTTTTGCAAATTAGTATTCATTTTAAATTTATTTAAACATAAAATAAGAAAAGATATAATGTTTCTATGTATACAGCAGAGTATAAGAAAGGATTCAATATAAATCAACACATTTCCATTTCAAGAAAACCTACATAATAAATACTAAACATTGTTTACAAAACTATCCAGATTCTCTTTTCTCTGATTCATTTTCAAACTGCTACTTTCTTCTAAAGAAAACTTGTGTTTAGCAACCAAATTCTGTCACTATTTGCAACTTGCAGGGTTTCATTTCAATGTGATATTTTGTATTACTTGATATAGACTTTGAGAAAGGTTTGCAATAGCTAATGGCATTTCAATGGCAGGCAACATTCTCTTCTCCCACTGGCCATATCTAGCATAGTAAGTTCTCAGTGCTCATCATCATATTCTTACCCTCCTTTGAAATTGCCTAGAACTCATAGGTAACATGATCATGAATATGATGAAACTATACCTGATAGAGCACACAAATCTGAACTGTTCAATTAAACAAACATTTATTAAATGCTTATCATATACAAGACATTGTGCTAGCAATAAGAGATATAAAGAGGAAAAAAAAGAGCCTGCCCTGATGAAGTTTATTTTTAATGGAGATATGAAGAGGGCGTGCCACGTGTAAATAGCTAAGTTTAAACACACCAATGTGAGGATATGGAGAATAGCAATAAAAAAAGTATATGGAGAAATTTTTTTCCTGTAGCACATGAAGTATGAATTAAAGAAGCAAGGAATATTGAGATGGGAAATTGTGCAGCATTTGCATTCTAGGAATATGAGAGATTGTTTTTGTAAAGGAATGGGGCCAGGAAATGGAATGTGAATGGTATGAACTAGAATTTGTACTACTTGCATGGTCAGAAAAAGCAAGCTGGAGCCAAATCACAAATCACAAATAATGAGTTAATGAATTTGTATTTTATCCTAGAAGCAACAAGAAGCACTGAAGATTATTGAAAAGGGGAGAAATATGGTCAGATTTTTACATTGAAAAAATTGATAAAATTAGAAGGGTGTAAATGTGGGTGTAATTGAATTAACAACTGAGGTGGAGGCAAGGATTGTCAACCTTAAATTGACCTCTCTCAGAAGAAAGTGCATGACAGACAAGGAGATACCCTCTCCAAAGTCAGGAAACCAAATGTTGCTTATAAGGGATAGCAAGTTGTCAAGACTATAAATTGTGAAGAAACCTAAATCTGTTTGACTCCATCCACTATTTAATCAGAAAAAAAATTTCCAATAAATTAAGATGTACTATGTTTATTGTATAAAATTAAAAAAATTAATAGAAATATTAGGACTTTAAAATTTAGTGTAAAAAACTATTAGCAGTGTATTAGAATAAATTAATCTGATTAGTGATGTTTTGAAAGTATTTTTAAAGTAATATTGTCTAAATTGAGAAATACATCCTGTCTATATATAAATACAGAAAGAAAATAGACAACTAGATTTTAATTAACTGATTTTCCCATAAAGGGTTTTTAGTAGCTTACTTCATTTTAAACAGTCCTTTTTTGTTTTCAGATTGCTTTTTCTTCATATTTGAAAATCATGCCATTCTTGAAGCAAATTCCCTAGCCTCATTCCTTATTTTTTGCCCCATTCCTTATTGTCATATCATGTGAGAACCCTATATTTTCTCATCTCCATCTACATTGTTATATAGCAATATCTTTTCTCCACTTATTATTCCTTCTGCCCCAAACTTTTCTTTAAATCTCTCCAATAAACATTGTCTGAGTCCCTAAATTTCTTTTTATTTTAACTTCTAACTTACTTCATAATTTACTTTTTTAACATTATACCACCTTTGGCCAAAATAGAAAAAATTAAGAAAATTTAGTAGGTGATCATCTGAATATTATATAGACATTTAAAATGTGGAAAATAACTGCAGTCCTTTGTGCTCAAATAGTCTAAATATATATCTAAATTTGCCCATATCACATTTCTTTTGAACTATTGAAATTCTGTTTTGCTTGTAGAACATAATTCCTTCTTTTATGAGGGTATATCATGTTCAGTGGTCCTGTACACAGGACATAATCAATTTCAAAATTCTTTGGAGAGTGTCCTTATATTGCTTCTTCTGACCTCTATGTGAAACTTGCCTTGTGTAATTTCTACTTAAAGACTGTGAGGTAGGGATATCAATCAGAAGGTTCTTGCAATATTCAAGGCATGAAGTATGAGATGCTATATCAGGTTGTTGGTAGTATCAGAGAAGAGAAAGGTGTGTTTAGGGGGAGACATTACAAGGGTACAAATGACAAGTCTTGGAAACTGTTCATTTGTGGGAGGTGAGACAGGGTGAAAACTTTAGGGTAACACCTAAACTTTGGGGATTGTGATTATAGTCATTCTTCAATAGTAACAGGAAAGTCTGAGAAAAGGAGAATTTTGGGGGAAAGATTTTTGTTCAATTTTTGAGAGCTTGAGTTTAAGATGTCTCTATAACATCCAAATCAAGCTGTTTAATAGGTTTTTAGCTGTTTAATAGTTGGAGGTATGAGACTGGAGGTGAGTAGAGAAATTAAGGTTGCATAAGTAATTTATTTGAGAATCATTAGTATAGAGATGATAATTGAGTCCCTAAAATTTGAGAGAGGGAAAAGGGAAGAGGGTGTGGGATAGAGGCCTGCCACATACTCATGGCTAATGGGCGTGACTGGGGTGAAGAGCCAGCAAGAGACAGAATGAGAGTTTTTGAAGATAGGGGATACGTTGGTATGTTTTGTTTTTTTTTTAGGCTATAAAATTTGATGATAGGAGAAATAATGGGAAATTCCTGGAGCAGATGAGATAGAATGGAATCATTTGTGCATGTAGTGGGGCTGGACTTTGTAAGAAGGTCTGCCTCATCATAAAAGGCAGGGATGAAGGAAGAGATAGAGAAAGAAAGCGTTTGGACATATGGAAAGTATTGAAGTTATTTATGAAAAAAAAAGAACTACTTAACTTTTCAAAGGGTTATTTAGGAGTGGTGAGGGATAATCATAGTTATGTTTTTGTTGACAGGAGTAGCCTAAACTAATTTATCTTTCATGTAATTTTTCTTTGATTTTCTCATAGTTTGATGTTGTGTCTCATTTTTCCTCAATGATTTAATTCATTCTTTTTCATCATAATCATCAAACAATGGTTATAATAAACTTTCAGATGCACTTGTATGCTTTCTGTTATTATCAAAGGGAACTACATTAGGATAGCCATGAAAATAAATTGGAGTACAATGTTCATTGTCTTTTGCTGTTCATTTTCCTTTTATTGATGATTTCAGGATGTTTTGCCACAAAAAAATATTTCTCTAGTAAAGGATTTGTGGTGAATTTGTATGTTGCTTCAAAGCTTGTCTTTTAAAATTAGTTTCATATGTTGTAATGCACATTAATCAAGCATTTCTGTCTTTAAGAAAATAGTCATCTCTTTGACTTTCTTTTCAAAGCTCTCATGCTGTTGTGGAGCAAAGAAAAATGAGCCTTTGACATAGCTCCATAGCAGAAGAAAGAGATTATCATAACAATGGTTGCTAATGCTACTGACAAGCAGAGGTCTATTACATATGTAACAAGTGCACATAATATAAAATTTATATTCTGTAATACAGATTATATAAGGGCTCTGCTCCTGCTCATGGGGCATGTATTGCACAGACATCTTAATACTTTTCTTTGTAATAATTTTTAGCATTATAACCACTTTTAAAGTTAGTCAAACTCCTGAAACTCTATAGAATTTGTTGTTATTTATTAATTGCCATTATTTATTGATAGTGATAAACATTCTCTCCATTACCTTATCTTTATTTTAATAACAATGTCACAATTAAGACTTTTCCTAGTTAAGCATAAACACAAGTGGTTCTTAAGTAGTTTGAGAAATTATTTTCTTAACTAGGAATTAAGGCATCTAGGTAGTGCAATAGAAAGAGTGCTGGGCGTGGGCTCAGAAGTAACTGTGTGATCCATTGTAAGTTACTTAACTAAATTTGCCTCAGTTGCCTAATCTGTAAAATAAGCTGGAGAAGGAAATTATAAATCATTCAAGTACCTTTGTCATGAAAACTCAAAATTATATTACATAGTCAGACATGATTGAAAAACGGCCAAACAAAAAATATATATAAGTTGGTATATGCCAAAAGAATACAAAGGCAGGCAATACATATTTCTTAAGAAGGATAAGAGGGAAGCAGTGATGAGAGTCAGAAGATATGGACTCTCAGTATAACTTTCTTATTCTTACCTCTGTGATCTTGATTATTCTTTAATTTTTTTTCTTGAAACTAAGTTTCTTATTTGTAAAATAATGTTATAGGATCAAATTACCTACAAGATTTCTTACATCTTCAAATGATGGAGCAGAATGTAAACTTGGTAAGAGTAAGGAGTCCTTCCCTCCCATGTGTTCTTCATTCACACACAACTCTATGAACCCATTTGCGGTTGTCTTGGCAAAAAAAAAAAAAAAAAAAAAAAAAACCTAGAGTGGTTTCCCATTTCCTTCTCCAAGTCATTTTATATATGAGAAAACTCAGGCAAACAGATTTATTTCACTTGCCCAGGGCCACACAACTCGTAAATATCTGAGGCCAGACTTATAATTAGGGAGATGAATCTTCCTGACTCCAAGACCAGTCAGTGTCTGTGCACTGTGGGGCTACCTTGCTGCCCACAAGAATGCCAAGTAAATTGCCAAGCTTATCTCTATTTACAGCCATTTTCATAGCACTTCCCTTTGAAGTGAGGAGAAAATATGCTAGACAAGGAATATACATTTACATAACCATGTTATGAGAAATAGGATTATAAAAAAACTAGAACTAATTTGCAGCCTTCATAAAATTAGTAGGAAGGAAAAAAAAAACAGGAAAAGATGCTTTGAGATTACAATTCAAGTCTTTTTCTTTCCTAATGTTTTATGTATTGATTTTTTTTCTTAATCAAAACTTGAAAGTTTTTGAATGGAGAGAACTGCGAGCATTCGAGCTATTCTTGCAACTTTCACAGTCTTATGGTGAGGATCACAGAACCTTTTTTGCCTCGAGCAGCTGTCATTTTGTTTAGGTGGCTGATATGTCAAGGAATCGTCTAGAAAAAATATTAACATATTCACAAAGGGTTTCCATAATATGATAATGTGGTAGTCTTTAGGGTTTGCAGCTCTGATGAAAATCTAATTACATTTTGCTGTTTTCAACAGTTTTAAATTAGATTTACAGTGCAGATTCACAACCAGCTAAGGGACCAACAAAGCAATACTTTCAACTGTTTTTGTTTGGTACTTAGAAACACAATGTTTTTCCTCAGGTGCTGTAAATATTAAAATAGTTTAACTGAAGAGTTATCCCAAAGCATAAAAATTAATATTTATCCCTATAATCCAAAAGAAAAACATTGTATCTAAGTTATAAATTGTGGCAAGGAAAACAAATGATTTTTCCTAAAAACTAGAAGCAGAGAAAAAGACAAATTGCATACCTAACATCTTCTGTCTCAGAAAATGAATGACTTGTTCTTTACAATTATTCAATGTATTACTTATTTTACCATTGTAATAGACATTGTAGTTAGCATAGCAATACCAACATAATGCCAAAACTTTTAGATCCTGTGTGTTAGCATTTATAACATTTCAATATCTGTTCAACAAACAACAAGAAAACCTTAATTTGAGTATACTGTTTTTGACAGAACTATTAAAAGATGCATGTTATAAAAATCAAACACAAGAAGTATTGTGTGGGTGAAATCATATAAAAATAAGACTTTCACAGTTTTCAACAATAGAATGATTTAAGACAATACCAAAGGACTTAGGATGAAAAATGTAATCCACCTCCAGAAAAAGGACTGATGGAGTCTCAATGCAGATGAAAACATGTTATTTTTTACTTTATTTTTTCAGTTCTTTGCCTGTTTTCTTTCACAACCTAATATGGAAATATGTTTTGCATGATTGCATATGGATAACCTCTATTAAAAGAATGTTTCAAGTTTTTTCACATGTACTTAGGGAAAATTAAATATTCAAAAAAAAGGAAATAAGACTTTTTTATTCAGGGAAAGTTGAATTTTCTTAGCTGTTTGAAACATGCAATTAATAATTTGAAATGGCTATCTATGGAACAAATTATTCATCTATTCATTACAAAATTTAATACAACATATTCTTTCCTGTTACTGTAATATATGTGAGAGGTGTACTGACTACAGATATTTATCAATATCAATTCTATCCAAATTAACAGAGCGTGGTGCTAAAAAAACAAAAAACAAATGAACAAAAAAAAAAAAACTTGTTTCTTAGGAACTCAGGCATTGCAAAACCCATAGTCATTTGTTGTTAGAGAAAACAAACAATAAGAGAAGATAATAAATAACATCTTCCAATATTGTCATTCTTCATTTCTTTATCATGCACAATCTGCAACAAAGTAAGGATCTTTCTCTTGAATTTTATTCTAGCTAATCCCCCAGTGAAATAAGATAAAAGGAAACTCAGAGTTTTTTCTCCATAAAGTCTTTTCCCTCCTCCCATTAGTCTGTGGTTTCTTGAGAGTAAGCATATTTTCATTAAATTTGATTTTCTTTCTATACTCATTTTTTTAACCAAAGTGTTTGGAACATATTAGATGCTTATTGCATTCTAATTGACTCACTGATCCCTCCCTCCATCAATGATCATACTCCCTTGTCCTCCCAACTTTTTATTTCATTTTATTGTTTTGCTTTGTTTTGTTTTACTGAAACTAGAATTTCATTGATTTATGAAATTCTTAGTGAGGAAACTCATACTAGCAATGGGAGTCCATAACTTTTATATAGTCTAAAGCCTTAGTATTTGGGGGGTATTCACTGAGAAGTTAAGTAACTTGCACTTATCCAGTATTAGCTAATAATTGAATCTAAGTATCGAAACTTAAGTCAGCTCTCTCTCAACTCTTTCATACAGCCTTTTTCCCTTCCTTGGACATCCCTTCATATTTAATTATCTTCACCCTATATACTCATCATGTATAACTTCTTCTTAAATTTATTTTACATTCAATGTAGTTTATTTATTTTTATTTATTATATTTATTATATTTTATTATAATATATTATAATATATTATATATATATTAATATATATATATAATATATATTATATTTATTATATTATATTTATTTATTTTTAATACATATTGCTTTATGAATAATGTTGGAAGAGAAAAATCAGAGCAAAAGGGAAAAACCATGGGAGAGAGAAAAAAATAGAAAAAAAGAACTGAACTTAGAAAGTGTTTGCATTCAGTCACCTTAGTTCTTTTTCTGGATGCATCTGCTTCCAGAAAACTGCATTCCAAAGTGTATTGGGATTGCTTTAGCTCATTGAAACACTGAGAAGAATCAAGTCTTTCATAATGGATCATTTCACATTCTTGCTACTATTGTGTACAATGTATTCTTGATTCTGCTTGTTTTGCTCAGCATCAGTTCATGTAAACCTTTCCAAGCCTTTCTAAAATCAGTTTGTTCATCATTTTTATAGAATAATATTCCATTACCTCCATATACCACAACTTGTTCAGCCATTCCCCAATTGATGAGCATCTACTCCTTTTCCAATTCTTTGCTACCACAAAAAGAGCTGCTACAAACATTTTTGCACATATGTGTCCTTTTCCCTCCTTGATGAATTCCTTGGGATACAGACTGACTAATGGCAGTACTGAATCAAAGGGTATGCACAGTTTTATAGTCCTTTGGCTATAGTTCCCGATTACTCTCAAGAATGGTTGGATTATTTCACAACTCCACTTACAATGTCTGAGTTTTCCCACATGCCTTCCAACATTTATCATTATCTTTTCCTGTCATCTTGGCCAATCTAAGAGGTGTGAGGTAGTATCTCAGAATTGCTTTAATTTGCATATATCATTACTTTTCTAAGTAATTACTATGAATGAAAATCACATTTTATAAATATGCCTCAAAGATATAAATCAATCTTTATAAATTAATAATTGCAGAATGAGTTAGGATACCCATGCCCACAATATTACCTAAAAGAAAGGGAAACATAAAGATTTAAATTACAGGCTAGAATAAAAATGAATACACTTAATCTGAATCTAAAAAAATAGACTGAAATTATTTCAAATGAGTAATTATAGTAATTAGCATCAAGAGGCAAACTGGGAAATTCCTTTTGCATTCTTTGCTGACTTCTCAACTGCTAATGTCTTTCTTCCATGATTGCATTACATTTATTTTTTATGTATTTATTACGTGCATATGGACACATACATGCACATTTTCTTGTCTGATTGAATATAAGCTCCTTAGTAGTAGTTTTGCTGCTGTTATTGCAATTGTTTTTATATTGCATTCATAGCCCCTAGCACAGTGCCTGAAAAATAGCAAGTATTTAATAAAAGCTTGGTAATTGATTTAGAAAAGACTTAAAGGCCAATCATCTGTGAAATATATTTGTAGCAAAATTGGATATATTTGTAGCAAAAGCATTAATAATATAAACTATTGTAAAATGGACAAGAAAAGAAATTGCAATTAAAATGCAGAATGATTAAGTTTCTGTGAATTAACTTAATGAAGATGCTTACACAAACATAACTGATTAATTTTCATAGACGTGAAATATATAAATTTTTAAAAAGGCAATATTCACTGTTAGACTGGTAATATTTAATGCATGTAATGGTTCTCTTATTAATCTAGAGCTTTAATGCCTACTTATCAAAATATTAAAGTAATATTTTATAGAAATAAGTAAAATAATATTCAATTTAGAATGGAAGAACACAGTGATAAAAGCATCAAGGTAAAACCATGAGAAAAAAAGGAAAGAAAGAAGAATGGAGCGGCTAAATCAAAATATTGAAGTAATCATTTTCAAAGGTCTCTAAATTATTAAGAAGAGAGTATAAAAAAAAAAGCCATACATATGTCTATCAGTTGAAATCTACAGTGATGAAGAGAATAGATGGTGAGAATATCAATGAGATCTCACAAATTCATTAAAATATTAAATCATCTGGTACCAGATATATGGACATTTAGCATGCATTGGTGATCCCACTGATTTGGATGTTGCCTTCAGGGATACAGATGAATACATTTCCATTCCTCCTCATACTAGATTAAAAAAAAAAAAAAAGCAAAGTATATCAGTAGAATAGATTAAATAAGGCAGCTTTAGAAGCAAACCTACTTAACAGGCATGATCTCTAAACCCCAAATG
>JAJPUD010008979.1:0-49226 GCA_023553655.1 Myrmecobius fasciatus
GATCTTGATAAAAAGAGTGATATTGTAAGCAAATTAGAGGAACGTAGTATAGTTTACCTCTCAGACCTGTGGAGATGGAATAAATTTATGTCCAAAAAGACTTGGAACTCTTAACTGAACACCAGATGGATAATTTTGATTATATTAAGTTAAAAAGTTTCTGTACAAAGAAAACTAATGCAGACAAGATTAGGAGGGAAGCATCAAATTGGGAAATCATCTTTACATTTAATGGTACTGATAAAGGCCTCATTTCTAAAATATATAGAGAATTGTCTCATATTTATAAGAATTCAAGCCACTCTTCAATAGATAAATGGTCAAGGGATATGAACAGACAATTTTCAGATGATGAAATTAAAACCATTTCTAGTCATGAAAAGTTTCTCCAAATCACTATTGATCAGAGAAATGCAAATTAAGACAACTCTGGGGTACCACTACACACTTGTCAGATTGGCTAAAATGACAGGAAAAGATAATGATGAATGCTGGAGGAAATGTGGGAAAGCTGGGACTCTAATACATTGTTGGTGGACCTTTGAACAGATCCAACCGTTCTGGAGAGTAATTTGGAGCTATGCTCAAAAAGTTATCAAACAGTGCATACCCTTTGACCCAGCAGTGTTTCTACTGGGCCTATATCCCAAAGAGATCTTAGAGGAGGAAAAGGGACCGACATGTGCAAGAATGTTTGTGGCAGCCCTTTTTGTAGTGGCTAGAAACTGGAAACTGAAGGGATGCCCATCAATTGGAGAGTGGCTGAATAAATTATGGTATATGAATGTTATGGAATATTATTGCTCTGTAAGAAACAACCAGCAAGATGATTTCAGAGAGGCCTGGAGAGACTTGCATGAACTGATGCTGAGTGAAACGAGCAGAATCAGGAGATCATTATACACGGCAACAAAAATACTATATGATGATCAATTCTGATGGACATGGCTCTCTGCAACAAAGAAATGCCTCAAACCAGTTCCAATTGTTCGTTGAAGAAAGCCATATACACCCAGAGAGAGAGATATGAAATGTAGACTACAACATAACATTTTCATGCTCTTTATTGATGTTTGCTTACAGTGTGTTTTCTTTCTCTGATTTTTTTTTTCTTGTAGATAGATTTTTCTTGCACAACAACTTGTCAAGTATTTTATCATTATTAACATGTAATGGACTTCCGGCCATCTAGGGAAGGGGTGGGGACTGGGGGTAAAATTTGTAACAGAAAGCTTTGTAAAGATAAATACTGAGGAACTACCCATGCATATGCTATACAAATAAAAAGCTTTTATAAAAAAATAAAGTGATAAAAAAAATGGACAACAACCAACTAACCAACCTTGGGCACATTATTTAAACCTTCCCAGGCCTCATTTTCCTTATCTATAAATTGAAGAGCTTGGGCTGATGACTTCTAAGGTCTCTTTTATCTCTAGACCTCTGATGTTAAGAACTTAAATTATGAGATCTCTGTCAGGAAAACACCTTGAAAACCTTAAATATGAACTATCATTATTATTGTCATCCTTTTGTTTTACAGGAAAGGAAGCTGAATAGTCATAGAAGTCTTTCTGCTTTGCCATACTTTGAAGATAGATCAGAACCTAAGAACACTAATCCTATTGATCAATCTTCAAGCCTGGTTTTTCACATCTCTAAAATATCTGGGTAAAATTGAGATTAGAGTAAATCCCTTACCACAATTAGCCAAGAAAGTGGGTAGTTCCAAAGAAAAAGGACACAGTCTTCTTCCCCAGATTATTCCACATTTTCCAAAGCATCTTTCAAACTGGGATTTCTCACTTCTGGTGACTCCAGCCAAAGCTAGCTTCCTGTTTCACCTAAGTTTTCCTCTCAGCCACTACCTCTTCAGAGAAGAGAGGGGAAATGCAACCATCAAAGTCTATCAAGTCTCAGGGATTTGGAAACTCTTGAACTATCTCTGCTTCTCCTCACCTTCTGATAGATTTATCTGAGACTATTTCACATTGCTAAACAACTAAGCTATCTCACAGGAGGGGAGTCCATGAGTATTTGGCCAACACTATGTTCAGCATGGAAATTGTTTCTTTCCAATGGACAGTGAGCCAGGAAGGGTGATTTAAAGGTGGCAGAGACATTTATAAATCACAACTACATGAAACATAAACAAAAACAAGAAACCTTTTTTTTTTCAACTTGGATACAGCATAGCAGAGTAGACAATGCTGATGTGAAGTTAAGGAAAATTGAGTTCAAATGTCATTGCTGATGCTTATTAGCTGTGCAACTTTAGATAAGTCGCTTATGATCTTTGAGATTCAGTTTCCTTACCAATACAGATGCTCATCAGTGGAGATTATCTATCTATCTATCTATCTATCTATCTATCTATCTATCTATCTACTTACCTATCTATTTATCTATCATCTATCTTCCTACCTATTGTCTATGTAAGTTATCTATTTACTCTCTACTCATCATGTATGATCTATCTTTGTCTTCCTTCCTTCCTTTCTTGCTTTCTTCTCCCCTCATTACCTTCACTTTATCCTTCTCTTTCCTTCTTTCCTTCAATCTTCTTCCTTTCTTCCTTCCATTCAGTTTTTCCCTCCATTTCTCCCTCTCTACCTACTTTCCTTCCTTCCTTGCTTCCTTCTGTCCTTCCTTCCATCCTTCTTTCTTCTTTCCTTCCTTCCTTCCTAATTCCTTAATTCCTTCTCTCCCTTTATTCTTCCCTTCCTCCTTTCCATCCTTCTTATTTCTCCATACATTTCTTTATTTCATTCTTTCTTTCCTCCTTTCTTTTTCTTTCTTTACCCCTTCATCTTCCTCCTTACCTACTTGCCTGCCTTCCCTCCTATTTTTCCTTCTGTCTTTCCTTCCATCCTTCCTCCTTTCCTTTCTTCTTTCTTTCCTTCCTTTCTTCGTAATTCTTTCCTTCCTTCCTAGTACGTTTCTTCTTTTTCTTCCTCCTTCCTGTCCTTTCTTCCTCCCTCTCTCCCTCCCTTCTTTCCTTCCTTCTTTCCTTCTTAATTCTTTCCTTCCTTCTCTCCCTCCCTCCCATCCTTCCTTCCTCCCTGCTTTCCTTCTTTCCTTGCTTGCTTTCTTTCTCTTTCTCTTTCTTTCTCCTTGCATCTCTCCCTCCCTCTCTATGTTCCTTCCTAATTCCTTCCTTCCATTCTTCCTTCCTTTCCTTCCCTTTCTCTCTACATTCTTCCTTCCTTCTTTCTTTCTTACTTTTTTCTTCCTCCATCTTTCCCTCCCTACCTCCTTTCCATTTTTCCTTTTTTCCTTTTATCCATTCTTTTCTTCCTTCTTACCTTCCTTCTTTCCTTTCCTCAAACCTATAATTTTATTAATGCAAGCAACCTTTAATAAAATAATATATAGTATTAATATACATGACTGTCTATCCTGCCATTTCAATCTTGCAGAGAATTGCCTAGGGAAACTGGTAGAGTTTAGATGACCTGGCCAAGCCTACACTGCCAAAAAATTTTCTTAAACCAAGGTTATTGTGTTACCAAATTTTAAAAATGCATGTAAAGTACTTTATAAAATGTTCAGCATTGTGTAAATATTAGGTATTATTATCACCATCAAAATTTCCATTGTGGTTACTCATATAACCCTAGGCCTGGCTGGAATTCTCTATTCCCTTACCTTCTCCTCCTGGCTTATCTGCCTTCCTTTAAGACTCACCTGTAATTCCATCCTTCTGCCAAAAGCCTTTTCCTCAAACTTTAGTTTCTTTTATCTGATGTTAATTCTCATAGTGAGGTACCACCAAATTGAAGCTACAAAGGATAGTGATGTTAACCAATCCCTGCCCTTTTTCTAGTCTCACAGTTCTTCGTAGATTCATTGTTCTAGGAGGTGCCTTTCTCTACAATACAAGAACCAGGTTCCCAGTATTTAAATTTTACCTACATTCCAGATTCCTGAAGAACATTCCTATGTTTAACTCTAGCAATCTAATTGGTTCTGGGGGAAGCAACAGTATATTCCTTCAAAACTCAACTAAAATCCCTTCTTATACAAAAGATCTTTCCCATCATTCTAGTACCATCTCCATCAATTTTAGTGCCTTCCCTTGAGATTATTTGCTTTTGATACTGTATATATTTAGAATGTACATAGTTTGATATTATATACCCCTCTATGTAGCATGAGCTCCAAGGAAACTATCCCAACTCCTATTTTCATTGTCAGATGCCCAACTTTTAATTTCTATGACTCCCTTCAGAACTCTAGAGGCTGCAGTAAGTGATAGAAAAGGAAGTCACTATAATGCTACATGGCCCATGAGCCCCCATCAGTATGCTTCTCCTAAATTTAACAGCTAATATCAATTACTCAGCCAAATATAACATTTTTTAAAAAGCTATTTACTAACTTGGTGCATTTGTTACATCACAACTTACAAAAATTCTTACATAATCTTCTGCAAATACATGAGGCCAATGAAAAGTGGACCCAAGATGATAAAACACATATGGTCAAAAAATAACACACAGCTTCTGTGTTCTATGTTCTACAAATATAGCACTATACCATCCAAATGATGGGACCATCATTTAGTACCTCTTTCTTTCCATTGTTATTACTCACAGCATCTCGCTTGGACATACTGTAGCTTCTTTGCTGAGATTTTTGTAGAATGGTGATTCTTTGCCTACTTTATCCTTGGCTGCCAGTAATGATACAGAAGTTATCCAGTTCTGTCCCAAGAATTATACTAGGAAGTTGGGAAACTCAAAATTCTCTTGACCTTTCAAAGCTCTTCTTGCTTCTGAACTGGATTTTCCTATTTTAAAGATGAACATTCCTAAATTGTCTCAACCAACATAAAAATTATTTCTATCAATATTTGAATTAATTCAAGGATTTTTCCACTTTTTTTAAAGTGTTTGATTGATAAAGACTTGTCATCTTGTTAAGGTAATAAGGTATCCTATGGTTTCATTTATTCACGCAAAGAATCCTATCCTTCTATCTGTACCTCAAATATTTTGTTTTATTCATGATACTTACTGAATGTTTATCTAAGTAAACTCAAGCCACTGCGCCCTTTTTACTTTTTTTTTTTTTACCAGGATTGAGATTTCATTGATTTGAGGAACCGACTTGAAACCAGGTTTTTCCAACTCCAATTGCCAATTCACTCTATTAGCCAAATCAAGATGCTTCTCATGGCCTTTCAAATGTCATGCATTAATTCCACAAATATTTGCTCAATGACTACTGCCTGCTGAACATTTCAGTGGTTGCTCATGGAGCTAAGATAATAAATTGCATAGATAAGTGTTCAATAAATGAGTGTGCAAAAGGAAAACTTTTTAGGCACAGGAAAATGCAAGCAAAGGCATAGAGGAAGGAAATACAATGCACATTTAAGAGCCAAAAAGCAGATCAGTGGGACTAGAGAAGAGAGAAGAGAGGGAATAACAGCACATTGTAAAAAGGTAGCAGATTATGTAGGGACTGAAATGTCAGTGAAAGGAGATCAAAATTTATTTCTCCCTTTGTTACTGTATTTCATGTGTTCTTAATGTTTCCCTTCCCCCTATTAAAAGGTAAGTTTTTTTAAGTACATAGGCTCTTTTTTTCTTTATATTTGCATCACTAATGCTTAGCACATCATAGGTGATTAATAAATGCATATAGTTCTATTTATTTATGTATTTATCTATTTATCATCTACTTATCTCTCTACTTGTATATCCATCTATGTATTTAATTTATCTATCTATTCATTATCTATCCATCTATTTATCATTCTATTTACCTATATACCTATCTATCTATTTATCTATCTACATAGTCCTATGTGGAATCACCATTATAGCAAATAGAGAAGTATTGGATACATCAATAAGTTGTTACCTTGGCAGTACATTCTCCATGAATGTACACATTGATAATGAAGTTGATGCACTTATTGCTAAAACATAATTGAATACAGTTCATGGTTGCTATAAGACTCAAAAAGATAAAATTTTAAGTTATTTCCAAGTCTTAAAGTGTCATAGAACCCCAAAGATCAAAGACTGGGGACATGAAATAACTATTTGACAAAACTGTGGAGAAAAGTACTAAGCAGTGTGTCAGAAACATCGTATAGACCAATATCTCACACCATACACCAAGATAAGTTCAAAATGGTACATGATTTGAATATAAAAGATATTATGAGAAACTTATAGGAGCATGAAATAATTTACCTTTCAGATATATGGATGAGAAGAATTTATGACCAATTTATAAGCAGGTCCATAGTCATGGGAAATGATACTGACTGGATGCTAAGGGTTTTTTGTTGTTGTTGTTGTTTGTTTGTTTTTGTATTGATTTGTTTTTTAATCAGGCTGAGTTAGGATAAACCATACTAGAACCAGGTTTTTTCTCAGTTATCAAAATTTGCTGTTTCTTCTACCTTTTTCTTATGGAAAAGATCTAGGAATTTCAGTGGACTGCAAGCTGAATAAGTTTACAGAGGAATGAGATGGTCAAAAAGTGAATAAAACCTTTGGCTTCAATAATAGAGTCACTGTGGATAGGGAAAAGAGACAGAAAGAAGTCCTTGCTACTCTCAGCCTTGGTCAAACCATTCTTGGAGTGTTGTGTTCACTTATGGGCCAGTTTTTGGAAGGACATTAATGAATAGGAGAGAGATCAGATGAAGACGACCAAGAGAGTGAAGAAACAAGAGATAGAAAGCATTATTAGATTCAAAAATGATACAGCAATCACATCAAATTAAATACAGGTAAATTACAAAAGAAGAAGGAAACAGGGAAAATTGTCCTTTTTGAGCTTTGCAGCAACCCTGAGAGGTAAATATTATTAGTATTATTATCCTGATTTTAGATGATAAAGTATGCCATAAGTAAAACAGACCTAATGTCAAAGATAAGGGCACTTAGGATAAGTAAATGCTTCTAATATACTGGCTGTGGCCAGGTCACTTAACCTCTCATTGCTAAAGGAAGTTCTCTAACACTGTACATTTCAGAAAAGCATAGACTAGCACTGGCTAAAGAGACATCCTCATCTGGAAAATGCACATATCATTGAAATACAGATCTAATCTATAACAATTACCAATTAGGAAACTGAGGCATCAAGAAGTAAAGTGAATCGATCAAAGAAACCAGGATGGCAACATTTGAGGTGGAATATGGAATAAAATCTTACTTCAAGCACATCACTCTATTTATTCTACCCCAAAGCATCCTGAAATCAGAATCTAGCTGACTTCTTTTCTGGAATGTGGTCTGTTGGGGGCAGATGCTATATTTTTGCACTCTCTCCCACCAGTAAGGAAATGAACTTTAACCATCTGGGAGTTTTCCAGTTCTAATTTCTCAAATGCTCTGAAACATAAACTATTTCCAAATCAAGTGCTGTAACACAATTGAATGATGGTGTTAAATACATCCCTTCCAGAACCAGAGCAGGTTTATAGTCCTGGGGGAGTGATATTGACTGATGGGTGGCTTTTTTATTTTATCAGACTTAGTTAGGATAAACTGCTCTAGAACCAGAACTTTTCTCAGTAATCAAAATCTGCTGTTTCTTCTACCTTTTTCTCATGGAAAAGATCTAGGAATTTCAGTGGACTGCAAACTGATTAAGTTCACAGAGGAAAAAAATGGTCAAAAAGGTAATAAAACTTTTGTTTTTTTTTTAAAAGTTTCTGTGCAATAGGGAAAGGGTGTAGATGGCAGTCATTGCCACTCTCATCCCTAGTCAATATATGGAGTATTGTGTTTAATTATGGGCCATTTTTGGAAGGACATTAATGACTGGAGAGGAATCAGATGAAGTCAACCAAGAAAATGAAGGTATATATCATCCAATAGAGGCAACTTGTGGATTTTCAGCCTAAGGAAAGAAAGATTGATTTCACTTTTTATTTGTTTATTTATGAGAGGAAGGGAGGGTGACAAATGTGTTCACAAATATAAGGGCTTTCACCATGAAGAGAAATTGAAGGCAATTTAGTATTGAAGTTAAGTAAAACTTATTCAAAAAAAACTTGCATGTAATTAGAGTTGTCCAAGAGAACAATGGACTCTTTTGGAGTTCCTCTTTCTAGTTGAATTTAAGCAATATCCAGATAATTATAAAATATGGATCTAAGTCTAGAAGGAAATTCCTGTGATTATCTAATCCAACTTCTTTTAATAGGTAAGGAAACTGAAGTCTATGGAAACTAAGTGACTGTTCCAAGATACTAAGCATGAGAGCTATGATTTCAATCCATGTTTTCTGACTCCAGAGGCCAGGACTCATTCCACTGTATCTACCACACCAGGATAGAAAAATGTGGTACAAAGATTCTCAGTCAGATCTGATTTGCACCAGATGGACTCTGAGGTCTCTCACAAATGTAAAGATCCAGGCCAGATGGGAAATATCAATTTCGCTCCTTGGATGATATCAGGCAGCAACATAGCACAAAAGGGCAGGGAATTGAGGGAGATAATAAATCATCCTATTTGTCTTATCATGGTCAGCTGACAGGGTTAAGCAGGTATGGAGGCTTTGGATTTAAAGAAGGGAAGCTTTCCAATATCTATTCACAGAGATACTGAATAGGAAAGGGCAAAACTTCAAAAAACTTGTCCTTGCATATAGCACTGGGCCAGGATAGCTTGGCAAAGTGGATGTAAAGTCAGCAAGACTTGGGTTTGATGGAAATGTCTTCATTTACCATTTGTAAGACCACAGTCAAGGCACTTACTCTCTCTGTTTCTGTCTATAAAATAAGAATAACAATGCTTATGGTACTTCTAGAGAGCTATTGTGAGGCTCACATTAAATAAGAAATGTAACCCTTTCCTACAATTTATAGCACTATTAGATGCTAGTCATTATTGTTATTCTTGCATTCAACTGAAATCATTTCAACAACTTTTATTCGCTTACTATTATGGGTAAAACCCCTTGCTGACGTTACCAAAATAAAAACAACTCAATCCCTTACTCTTAAGACACTTGCCCTCTACTCCTTGCAGGACTACAGATAAAGATACTGCAAAGTAAGAAGTGATGGAAAAAAGCAGTAATTCAATCTAATCCAATTAATTCAACCAGTCAGTGCAATGAATGGGTGCTAGGCTTGGAATAGAAAGAATTGAGTACAAATCCTGCTTGAGACATTTACTAGTAAGTCATTTAACCTCTGTCTGCCTTAGTTCTCTCATCTGTAAAGTGCGGTCATTGATATCAAAGACTGCTAAGGTCTCACCTTAGTTCTAAATCTCTGATGCCAGGAGTATTTATAAACTTCTTCCTATGAAGGCCAGCATGGCATAGAGGCCACAATAACTAAGGAAATAATACCCAGATTTGGAAGGAGAAAGGTCTAAGTTAAGTATGACTGCTGACACATATTGGCTTTGATCCTGTGAAAGTTGCTTCAACTCTCAAATCCCCAGAGACTAACCAGATGCTTCAAAGAAGGGATTTATTTGAATTGGTTTAAGGACTTCCAACACCAATGAAGTCATAGGTCTGTTAAGGATAAAAAAAGGAAAGAGAAAAGAAAAAGAGGAAAAGATCAGGAAGGAAATGGAGAGGGATATAAGAGAAGGAAAGAAAGGGAAGGATAAGGAAAAATAGGGGAAGAGGAAAGGAGGAAAAGAAGGGGAATAAAAAGAGAGGTGGAGGGAGAGGAAGAGAAAGGAAGGGTGGAAAGAAGAAAAAAGAGCAGAAGTCTCATTTCAGATATTTAGAAAATAAAAAGTGCTGGGAGTCTTAATATAAAAGATGAAATAACCTAAGAGACAGAGAATGAGTTGTCAGAAAGTTATCTTATAGGTTAGTAGCATCCTCAGCACCCAGAGAAGAGTATCCAGGATGAGAGAGTGGTCAACAGTGTCAAGTACTGCAGAGAATTCAAGAATGAGCAGTGGCAAAAACAAACAAAAAATTAGATTATCCACTTATTAGATCGTTGGTAATTTTGAAAGGAGCAGTTTCAGTTGAGAGATCCCTCCTGAAGCCAGATCAAAAGGAATTAAGAAATGAATGAGTAGAGGCAACAAGTATATACATTTTTTTGCATTTAGCCAAGAAAGATAGGAGAAATATAAAACGACAGCTTTAGGAAATGATAGCATCAGGTGATTGCATCCCCCTAATATAAGGAATGCTTGTACGTGTTTTAAAACATCCTTAAATGAAGGGATAAGGATATAAGAAGAGAATGATGATTAAAATTGGGTGAATAAAGAAGAAATATTTTAGAGGAATATAAGAGAGGATTAGGGCCATGGGTATATAAGAAGAGGTTGACTTTGAAAAAGAATCACCTCACTATCAGCAATTGGAGGTAAGGAGAAGAGTGAAGAATAATGGCAATGGATCTGAAAATCCATTTCTTCCTATTTTCTATTCTATTTCTTTCTATTTTCAGTCATCAGAAGTTCAGACCTAGAATACTAATAATCCCATTACAGAAAGATAGGCCAAGGAAGATATGGATAAATAGAAGCAAGTATACTAATGGTGTTGATGATTGTAAAGCAATTGAAACATGAAATCTGAAGAATTTTACCAAAAAGGAGGATTCAGAAAAGAGATCGTGGAAAATGAAAATCTTAGCAGGAGTGAAAAGAGCTTAGTTTAAGAAAAAAGCCAAAATGCCCTAAATCCCAGCAAAATAATCATCCCCATAACCCCATTACATTCCTAACAACATTCATGCAAGATTATTGTGGAAACATTGAAGAAAGTCACATATAACAGATCAGAGGAAAGTATAGGAATTGTATTCCCAATAGATATTAGGGGTTTGCCTTAATATCATAATTAGATGTATGAAAAACAAGCCCTCAAACATACCAAAATGTTTACAATTCCTCCATGTAATTTCCCATGGCACTTGAAATCTCATAACCTGTTATGCCTTCAAATTAAGGCATTGTCTCCAGAAGGTCCCCATGAAAACATAATTATATTATTTGAGAGTGAAGGGCAGCAGGGTGAAGGGCTGTGATTAATTAATATAGCATTTGATCAGATTAGCTAAATGTCACTCTGACAAATTAGAAGGTAGGGTCAGATGGTTGAGAAAGGTCCAGCTGACAGGAAATGATGCAAACAAGGTATGTCTGGAAGGAAACCAAAATGGATGATTCTAGGAAACATGTGCCTATGAAAGTGGGAAATGATTAAAACAAAGAGATCATTGAGGACTGGTGGTGAAAAGAATAAAGCAACTAAGACAAAAGAAATTTTTGCCTACCTTAATGCATCAAAGCCATCAACTCCCACTAGACCATTATTTCTGCAAATCACCAGCCCACAGAAAATAACCCAGCTTCTACAGTCCAGCATTCAAGCAAACAATTCATATGCTTTCATTCAAATCATTTTTTTCTTTTCTTTTCTTTACACTAAATCATAAAAATGAAGACAATATGGTAGAGTCAATACCACACTGGACTTGGAGTCAAGGTTCAAATCCTACCTCAGATATTTAACTAGTTCTTTGACCTTTATAGACAAGTCATTTAATTTTTCTGGACCTGATTTTTTTTTCATTTAATAAATGAAGAGATTGAATTTGGTGACTTCTAAGGTTCTTTCCAGGTCTGAAGTTATTATATATGATCCTACAGTAAATGGAAAAGTATGCAGAAACTAAATGAAACTTTTTTAGTTTGTACACATTATACAGAAAGAGTATGGATTTGGCACCAGAAAATGAGAATTCTAATTCTTCCTCTTATGAACTTTGCTTTGTAATTCTTAAAGTGTCATAGAAATGGGTGTTGTTATTATCCTTAATGATTAAAATTATGATAATGATATTATTAATATTATTAACATATGTTTAACATTTTCCATGGAATTTAGACACAGCCCTGTAACAGGTCATCATCTTTCTATTAGTCTTTAAGATTCCTTGGATTATTGCAAAACTGAATAAAATAATGCATTTTTATACTAAGGTAACAAGATTAGTATGGTCTATAAGCTCAGAAAAATTCTACTCAGGATAATTCAAAGAGCAGACAGGACAATAGAAATGACATGCACCTCATATTTCTCCCACATAATCTTCACTTCTGCTAGGGAGGAATTATGAAAACCAATTGTTCCTTGTAGTTTGAGGATTATAAGTATCAAGCATAATGGCATCTATGAAAAATGCTTTTATAATGTTTATAAGGGCTAATTTAAGGTTCAGGTATTATTGGCAATATTTTGTTGTGGGATGATGGTCTAGTTCCAATAATATTTATTGAGTAATGTCTCTAGAATATACCAAGGTTTACGATACTAAAAAAAGAAATTTGTCATCTAACAGTCCAAGAAAGGGAGTGACTTTCTAATGCTTAATTCAGCTACTAGGGCAAGTCTTGCAAGGTATTCATTGAGTGATAAAATTTAGAACACAGAATTCTAGAATTGGGAAATAACCTAGAATATTAAATGTCTCAGCTCAAGGAGACCCAAGAACAGAAAATGGCAGAGGTAAGAGTGACCTTAGAAAGTAGTCAGATTAGTGAATGTGAGAAGTCAAGGCAACTCTGGAACACAGATCAAAATACAGAATGTCAGTGCTGGAAAGGACCTTTGACTTTAGAGTATTAGAACCAGAATGAGCCTTAGAAAACATTAGTAGGACGGCAGTCCTCAGAACATAAAACCTTAGATCTGGCAGAATTCTTTGAAAAAAGAATGTTAAGTTTGGGGAGAATGTTGTTGTTAAGTCATCGAGCCATGTCTGACTTTTCGTGACCCAAGGGACCATAGCACATGAGATCTTTCAATATTCCACTATCTCGAAAGGTCTGTCCAAGCTTGTGTGCATTGCTTTCATGACCTTATCTATCTATTTCATCCTCCTATATCCGCTTTTCCTTTTGCCTCCAATTTTTCCCAACATTAGGATCTTTTCCAATGAGTCTTGTTAAAGCTTGAAATGGCCTTGGATCATAGATTTCCAGAGGAGGATAGTGCCTTAGAACAAAGAATATCTGAAATAAAAGTGTCCTTTGAATGTCAGAGGTATGAGAAACTTTTTAGAACACATAAAATCACAAGGGGGGCATTGGAACCTAGAAGGTCAGAACACAAAAGGAGTTTAAAAGCAATTCATACACATCGGTCATTTTGTTAAAGAGAGAACACTTTTCCAAAGCCTATTAGTAGTTCTCTATTTTCCAATTTTAAAGTCCAGAATTACCAACAGACCTATCTCTCCATGAGTTTTCAGGGTCTAATAAACAGGTCTGCTACTAGACTTTCACTCTCGCATTTGGAGACTGCCAGCCAAGCAATTTAGTAGGGTTCAGAGATTTTACCTCCTCTCCCAGCAGATGATGGTGTTATCATTCTCTCTCAGGGCATGCAGCAAGGAAATCCACCATTGAAAGAATACTAGAATCCTTCATGGAAGCAGAGGCAGAACACAGAAACAATGGAACCATCTACTCTCAGCAAGCTTTGAGAGTCACGGACACCTAAGAAATCCTTCTTTCTCATTATAAATAGTAGTGGGCAATTATTTCCCTCTATGGGCATATAACCATGAGTGGCCTGGTATAAACATGATTCCTTCATGAAACTAGATGGCACACTCATTTCTAAAAGATATAGAGAACTGATGCAAATTTATAAGAATTCCAGTCATTCTCCAATTGATAAATGATCAAAGATATAAACAGATAATTTTCAGATGAAGAAATTAAAACCATTTCTAGAAACATGAAAAGATGCTCTTAATCACTATTGATCAGAGAAATGCAAATTAAGACAACTCTGAGGTACCATTACACACCTTTAAGTTTGGCTAAGATGACAGGGAAAGATAATGATGAATGTTTATGTAAGAAAACTGGGACACTAATACATTGTTGGTGGAGTTGTGAACTGATCCAACCATTGTGGTGAACAATATAGAACTATGTCCAAAGGACTATAAAACTGTGCATACCCTTTGACCCAGCAGTGTTTCTCCTGGGCTTATATCCCAAAGAGATCTTAAAGGAGGGAAAGGGACCCACATGTGCAAAAATGTTTGTGGCAGCCCTTTTTATAGGGGCAAGAAACTGGAAACTCAGTGGATGCCCATCAGTTGGGGAATGGCTGAATAAGGTGTGGAATATGAATGTCATGGAATATTATTGTTCTGTAAGAAATGACCAGCAGGATGATTTCAGAGAGGCCTGGAGAGATTTACATGAACTGATGCTGAATGAAGTGAGCAGAACCAAGAGATCATGTATAACATGGCAACAGCAAAAATATACAATGATCAATTCTGATGGAAGTGGCTCTTTTCAACAGTGAGATGATTCAGGCCAGTTTCAATGATTTTGTGATGAAGAAAGCTATCCACACGAGAGAAGACTGTGGGAATTGAGTGTGGATCACAACATAGCATTCTCAGTCTTTTTGTTGTTGTTTGCTTGCACCTTATTTTCTTTCTTATTTTTTTTTGCTTTTTGAATTTATTTTTCCTGTGTAGCATGATGAATTATATAAATATGTATGCATATATTGGATTTAACATATATTTTACCATATTTAATATATATTAGATTGCATGTGATCTATGAGAGTGGGTGGGGGGAAAGGAGGAAAATTGGAATACAAGGTTTTGCAAGAATTAATGTTGAAAAATTATCCATGCATGTTTTGAAAATAAAAAAGCTTTAATTTGAGAAAAAAAAAAGAAACTAGAAAGCACAGCAGATAGAGCGCTCAGTCTAGAATAATCATTGCCATGAGTTCAAATATGGCCTCAAATACTTTCTCATTGTATGACTCTGGAAGTCACTTCTGTAATTGCCTCAGTTTCCTCAACTATAAAATAGGAATAAAATTATCTACATCCCAGAGCTATAGTGAGGATCAACTAAGGTAATATTGGCAAAGTGCTTATCACAGTGCTTGATACATAATAGGAATAATATAAATACATGTTCTCTTCCATTTTCACTCATATGCTATAGGCTCAACTATATGACTTTTTTGTCAGAATAGTAAGGTTTGAATCCCAACGCACCCTCTGTGATCTCAGAGAAAACATTTGATGATGTTGTTCCTTCTTTGGTCTATAAAAAATGAGGAGGGAGGTCTCATCTAACTATACCACTTTAAAGTGTTGGAATGGCCTTCCCCCCAGATAGACACTTTCCCTGTCCCCTGTGCCTACCTCAGCATTTCAGCTTCCTCTTCCTCCATTAAATTGTAAGCTCTTTGGTACAAAGTGGTACTTAATAAATATTTATTGACTGGGTAACTGATGGAATAGGAAGCAATAATTAGCAATTTTGTGCCTCACACAATAAGTATGTTATTCCCTAAATCAACTTTTTTTACCCAAATTCAGTTGAGATTTGAAAAATAGATTAGAACAGGAATCTGTTGGAGTGGCAAAATGAATCCCGGAATCTTTCTGCTATTGAGGAGTCATTTAATTTCTCTCTAAAAATATTAGTTTTAGAAAAGTTGCCAATTAGTGTTGGTAGAAGTAGTTTTCTCACTTGGGAATTTTCCAAGTGAAATCACCTCTCTGTGTGTTTCTCTGTGTCTATCTTGTGTCTATGTGTCTGTCTGTCTGTATCTCTATCTGTCTCTCTCTGTGTCTCTGTCTCTGCCTCTCTCTGTGTGTCTCTGTCTTTCTGTGTCTCTCTGTTTCTGTCACTGTCTCTTTCTGTCTCTGTCTCTTTCTCTGTCTGTTTCTTTCTGTCTCTGTCTCTTTCTCTGTCTGTCTGTCTCTCTCTTTGTTTGTGTGTGTGTGTCTCCCTTTCCCTTTCTCCTCTCTCTCTGTCTCTCTCCCTTTCCCTTCCCCCCCTCTCCCTCCCTCCCTCTCATTGTCTTTCTGTCTCTGTCTCTTTTCTCTGCCTCGCTCTGTCTCACTCTGTCTCTCTCTTGGTGTCTCTCTCTATGTCTCTCTCTATGTCTCTCTGTCTTCCCCCCTTCCCTCCTTCCCTTCCCTCTCTCTTTTTTCTCTGTATCTCTCTCCATGACCCTTTCCCATGTTCCTTCCTCCTTCTGTCCCTTTCTCTATCCTACTTCCTTTCTCCTTTCTTTTCTCTCTCTCCCTTTCTCTTCCTTCCTCTTCTTTCTTTCTCTTTCTGTGTATCCCTCTCTTATCCTTCATCCCTCTTCCTCTTCTTTTTTTGCCCTCTCTTTCTTCACTCTTTTTCTCTCTTCCTTCTTGCTCTCCTTTCTCCTTTCCTTTCCTAGATATGACTATGAGAAAAAGGAAAAGAAAGCATTTTTTTCTGTAAATGCTACAAAATAAAGCTTCCTTAAGCTCAGGTGAAAAAATATAAAAATATAAAATGTAGGACTTTTCTCCCCCCAAAAAGTTGTAGAATTAGGATGGTATACTTTTGAAGAGAGTAGGCACAATGAACAAATTCAATTGAATGAATATTTACAAAGTGCTTACTGAATGCAAAGTGTTTCATTGGTTTGAGGAAAAACACAACAAAAACAAAAGTGCCTCTTTCCCTTAGGATCTGCTTTTCTAATAGGCTAATAATATGCACACAGATTACTGTAGTTAAGTACAAATGCCATACAAAGTAATTTCAAAAGGAACACACTTAAATACGTTTTGAAAGATCAGAAATATTGTGTGATCTGAAATGCCCCCTCAACTGTGGTTTGAAAATAAATTTCAAATAGGTTTTAACAACTGAAATCAAACTAATGAAGCAAGTATTTACAATTCACAATGCAATTTTTCTTGTGTTAATTCCAGAATTTAGTCAGTCAATAAACACTCACTGAATAAGGTTCTGTGCTAAGGACAATAACAAAAATAATAAATAATATTTATTTGACTCTTACTATGTGCTAGGCAATTTTTAGATATATTTTTAATTTGATAAAAACAACTCTAGAAATTGTTATTTTCTGTTATTGTTCATATTATGCAGTTGAGGAAACTGAGGCAAGAAGGAGTTAAGTTACTGTCCAGGGTCACATAAATAGGAAGTAAAATGATTTGAATTTGTCTTCCTAACTTCAAGCCACTGTATTACCTAGCTACTAGTAATCTAAAAGATTACTCTTATAGATAACCAAGAAAATAGTCATATACTGGAGAGAGATGCAGTATCAGAACATAAAAGGAAAATGACAGATGTTGGAGGAATACACTGATGCTGGTTGGTGGAGCTATGAACTGGTCTAACCATTCTGGAAAACAATTTGGAATTATGCCCAAAGGACTATAAAACTGTGCATACCCTTTGATCCACAGTACTGATACTATATCTGTATCCTAATGAGATCAAAGAAAAGCTAAAAGGGCCTATGTGTACAAAAATATTTGTAGAAACTCTTATTGTGGTGCCAGAAATTTGGAAATCAAGATGTCGCCTATCAGTTGAGGAATGACTGAACAAGGTGGGCAATATTATTATGATGGAATATTATTGTGTTATTAGAAATGATGAGCAGGATGCTTTCAGAAAAACTTGAAAAGACTTAGACATGAACTGATGCAAAATGAAGTGAGTTGAACCATGATGATCTTGTACATAGTAATAGCAATATAACAGAATAATTATGAATGACTTAAGTCTTCTCAGCAATACAAAGATCCAAGACAATTCTAAATAACTGGTGATGGCAGATGCTATCAATCTTCCAAGAGAAAACTGATGAACTCAAATATATATTGAAGTATTTTTATGTTTTCTTTATTTTTCTTGCTTTTTTCAATAGGATTAATTTGGAAAAATTATTTCATGATCCCATATGTATAATTGATATCAAATTAATTTCAAAGAGTGAAGGAAGGTAGGAGGAAGGGAGAGAATTCAAAACTTATTTTTGATGGATGTTAAAAATGAATAAAGAGAGCAACAAAGACAGAGACAGAGAGACAGATAGAGATATAGAGACAGAGAAAGACACAGAGATAGAGACAGAGAGAGAAAAAGAAATGGGGGAGAAATGTCATCTGGGTAATCCTGTGCAAATCAACTTCTCAAAACTCTTGAAGACTATAAATTGCAGAAAAGGTATGTCTCCTTGTGTTGATTTTGTTGGAAGGGATTTCCTCACTAAGAGCTGTAGATGCCAATGAAATCACAGGGTTATTCCCATATTCATCCCATCCTGTTATCCTGTTTATCCCATATTCATCCTGTTATGTGTTAATTACTTTTTGCAAGAAATGTGATCTTCTTTACTCCTCACAACAACTTTACAAGGTAAATATTGTCATTTGTTCCATTTTACAGCGGAGAAAATTGAGGCAAACAGAGGTGAATTAACTTACTAAATAAAAGTACCATAGCTGGTACTTATCTGAGGCCAGTTTCCAAGCCCAGTGGTCTATCTATTGCTATACCAGGTGCCTGGGCTAGATGACCTCTTATACTTCATTTATCTCTGAGATTCTATGATTCTTAGATTTATTTTTTTTCTTTTAAATAGTATTTAATTTTTCAAGTTATATGTAGAGGAAATTTTTAACATTTTTTTTTAAATTTTATTTTATTTGCATAACATATGTGTGGGTAATTCTTCAACAATAACCCTTACATACCTTTCTGTTACAAATTTTTCCCCCCAACTCCCCACCCCTCCCCTAGATGGCAGGATATCCACTACATGTTAATTATGATTTTTAACATTTTTTTAAATAAAATTATGACTTCAAATTTTTCTTTCTTTCTTCCATCTCTCCTCCCTGAAGGGATAAGCAATTAAATATAGATTGTATATGTGTTGTTATATAAAACATATTTTAATATTAATCAAATTGTGAAAGAAGAAACAGAACAAAAGAAAAAATATGAAAAATAATGAAAATGTTTTGCTTTGATCTGCATTTAGAGTCCATCCATTATTTTTCTGTATGTGGATATCATTTTCTGTCATTAGTCCTTTGAAATTGCCCTAGATCATTCTATTGCTGAAAAGGACTATGCCATTCATAACTGATCCTCAGACAATTGTTCTTCCTAGTTTTGCTCACTTCACTTTGCATCAGTTCATGAAGGTCTTTCTCTTTTTTTCTGAAATCTAACTGCTCATCATTTCTTATAGCATAATAATATTCCATTACACTCTTATAACACTACTTGTTTAACCATTCCTCAATTGATGGATATCCCTTCAATTTCCAATTCTTTGCCACCACAAAAAGAACTGCAGTATAAATATTTTGAACACATGGGTGGTTTTACCTTTTTTGTGATCTCTTTGGGATACAGACCTAGGATTGGTATTGCTGGGATCAAAGGGTATGCAGAGTTTTATAACCATTTGGGCATAGTTCCAATCTGCTCTTCAGCATGGTTGGATCAATTCACAACTCCACCAACAGAGCATTAGTGTCTCAAATTCACCACACCATTTCTAATCCATCCATTTATTTTGCTTTTCAAATGTCATAGTAGCCAATCTGATAGGAGTGAGATGGTAACTCAGAACTGTTGTAATTTGCATTTCCTTATCCAACAGTGATTTAGAGCATTTTTTCATATGAAAATAAATAGCTTTGATTTCTTCATCTGAAAACTGCCCGCTAATATCCTTTGACCATTTATTTATTTATGTTTAATAATTAAATACTTTCTTCTCCCTCCTCCCCAGATAAAACTGATATAATATATTCAACAAGTTGTTACTATGCTTTTGATTAATGACCTGCAGTGAAGCAAAATCCTGAAGCAGAGCATCAAATTTTATAAGAATACCCTCAACCCCTAAGACAGGGCCCATTACATGTTTACTGATTAGTTAATTGAGCTAAACAGTTAGAAAAGTTAAATATATAAATATGATAAGAGGGAATTCCCTTACATTAGGATAGGGAGTTTTAAATGGAAGGATTTATCACAAGACTCTAAACAGATAGTTCTCAAAGTTTGGTTTTAGGACTCATTATGGTTTCCAAGGTTTTTCCATAGGATTCATGAGGTCATCACTCTTTTTATACTAAGATGTTATAATTTCTAATATAATAAATAAATATAGATATAACCAAATAAAAAAGAGCTCTTTGGAAGCCCTCAACAATTTTCTAAACCATAAAGCTTCCTTAGTTTTCTCAAATAAGAATAATAATTATATCTCACAGAGTTGTAAGACCAAAATTAAAGAATCAAATGTATTAATAAATAAACATAATAAATAATAACATTAATGTTATAGAATGCATAACATAATAATGTAAATAAAATTAATATAATTAATATTTACATCATATACACATATACACATAGATGATGCATGTATGTATGTGCATAGGTGCACACATACACATATAGTTACATATATGTGCGTCACACACACACACAAAATGTAAAAATCCTTGAGACCATAAAGGCTGGTCTCAAGGTTATAAAGGTTATAAAACACAGACCACTGGTTGAAAAATAATATCCTTCCCTCTGCACTTTCTGATTTGGAATAGCTTCATATGTTTTCTCAACAATGTGTTACTCAAACACACTTATTACTGGTTAGAAAATTGAAAATATGGCAGAAGGGGGGAAAGACCATTTGCAAAGGCTTCTCAGAGCTTTCCCTCAGGACATTCCCTAGAGACCCTCTCCTCATCATTTTGCAATTTGATGTTATGAAGCTGACCAACTCTGGAGTCAGCCTAGAGACGAAGTAGGTTGGCTTCCTTGAAGAGAGTAGAGCTCACAATATTGTGGCTACAAAAAGTGGATAAGAAGTCCTACTCAAGGAACCTTTCCAAGTCTCCCTATGGCAGAGACTTCATTGGTGATCCTACTCCCTGAGGACCACAAACTTCACATAATTCCTGTGGTCTGAAGAGAAGAGAATACAGATTTAAACATCTTGGATTAGTGTTGGAGACCAACAAGCTGGTTGTTTTTCAAAGCAATCTAAAACGAGAAATAAGGGATTGAATACACAAAGCTTCATTATGTCAAGAAAATCATGGAAAATCCAATAAAGAGGTTGATTTTAAAACTTATTAAAAATACCAATGGCGAAAAAAATGAATATTTCCCCAAAAGTCAATATAAGAAGCAGGTATTTTACAGTGAAAGGAAGAAGAATAAAAAATGTCCAAAAAAAGTGAAATGTTACAATAAATTGTGCAAGTCTACAGAATTGGCCATGGAACAATTCCAATAATGTCATAGATGATTTGAAGGGGATATTATAGTGTTAAGGGATAAAATGAAAGGAATAAAGACACAAATTGGTCTTCTCAAGAAAGAAATCAATATAAGAAACATTAGGTGCAATGAAATATTCTAAAACGGGATTCTGTGAAAAGAAGAATAGAATTAAACACAAAAATTCAAAGAGGAAAGGAAAAATAATTGATCAAAATAAAAAAATAAGATGATTGAGAGAAAATATTCATTTATTAAGCACCTACTATGTTCCAGGCATTATATATATATATATGTATATATATATATACACACACATATATATTATGCTGGATAGAGATTCAATATTAGGAAGTATCTCTGGATCCTCAGAAAAATTACATGAGAAAGAAAATTACTTGATTTCTATTTGAAAAAGGAATTTTGCTTATGAATATAGAATTTAAAGAGGCAATTTAAGTATTATGAATATGCCAGCATAATCGCTGTGTCTATACACACACACAACATTCATATATATATGTATATGTATATCTGTACATAAGTGTATTTAATAGTTCATAAAATCATGGAAAAAACTTTTTTGAAAGCAGCAAAATTGGAAATAGCTAAAAAAAATCTCAACATAAGAATATTAAGAGAAACAGGAGAAAAAACCTCAAGTTTAGCTCACCAAAAACAAACAAACATGCTCAAGCTTCAGAATGAATAATTCAAAAGATAAATACTGTAGACAAAGAAAACAATTCATATTCTAAGTAAAATGAAGAAGAATCATTCAAGATTGTTCTTTCTTGGGAAAGTTAGATGGCGCAGCAGCGGATGGAATGCCAGTCCTGAAGTCAGGAGTTCAAATCCACTCTCAGATGTTTAATACATCCCAGCTATGTAACCCTGGGCAAGTCACTTCACCCCAATTGCCTCAGCAAAACAACAACAACAAAAAGATTGTTCTTTCTTATGGAAAAAAAATTATTATAATGAATATGAAATTCATCTACCCCAAAACCAAAAAAAGTCTTTGGCACTCCCAGAATAACATAATCTCAAAATATTAATTTAATCATTAATGCCAAAAAATGGTGTGCTTAGAAAAAGAAAGGGATTTAAACCATTTTTTTTAAAATTGAAGTGATCAAATTTTAACATACAAACTAATCAAACAGAAGTAAAATTTATATATATATTTCCCTGAATACAGTGACAATATAGGACACTCTAGGCTTCTCTCCCCTACTACTGGGGTGGCTTTGGGACAACAATGTGAATGGGTTATGGGATCCCCAGCAAAGGAACATAGGTTAGTGATGTGGGCTCCCCAGTGGTGGAACAACTTTTTTTTGGCTGGGGATGAAGATCCACAGTTTCCCACTTTACTCCTTGGAGGCCACGTAGACCATGAGTTCCACTATGCGGTTGCTATAACCATACTCATTGTCATACCAGGAAATGAGCTTGGCAAAATGGTCGTTGAGGGCAATGCCAGTGCCAGCATCCAAGGTGGAAGAGTGGGTGTTGCTGTTGAAGTCAGAGGACACGACCTGGTCTTCTGTGTAGCCCAAGTTGCCCTTCAAGTGTCCTTCTGCTGCTTGCTTCACCACTTTCTTGATGTCATCATATTTGGCAGGTTTCTCCAGGCGGCAGGTCAGATCCACAACGGATACATTGGGAGTAGGAACACGGAAAACCATGCCTGTGAGCTTTCCGTTCAGCTCAAGTATGACCTTGCCCACAGCCTTAGCAGCACCAGTGGAAGGAGGGATGATGCTCTGGGCAAGCCATGCCCATCATGCTATAGCTTGCCAGAGGGGCCGTCTTCTGAGTAGCAGTGATGGCATGAACTGTGGTCATGAGTCCTTCCACAATGCCAAAGTTGTCGTGGATGACCTTGGCCAAAGGGGCCAGGCAGTTGGTAGTGCAGGAGGCATTGCTGACAATTTTAAGGGAATTTTCGTATTTCTCATGGTTCACTACCATCACAAACATGGGGGCATCAGTGGAAGGCGCAGAGATTATGACACGCTTTGCCCCACTCTTCAAGTGAGCCCGGCCTTTTCCATGGTGGTAAAGACACCAGTGGACTCGACCACATACTCAGCTCCAGCATCTCCCCACTTAATGTTGGTGGGATCCCGCTCCTGGAAGATGGTAATGGCCTTTCCATTGATCACCAGCTTTCCCTTCTCAGCCTTGACAGTACCCTTGAACTTGCCATGGGTGGAATCATACTGAAACATATAAACCATGTAGTTAAGGTCAATGAAGGGGTCACTGATGGCCACAATGTCTACTCTGTTGGAGCCGAATTCAGCATGGGTCACCAGGCGTCCAATACAGCCAAATACATTGACTCCGACCTTCACCATCTTGTCTCAGGGATGTTACCAAACCTCGGATCCTGGCACTCAGCTTGAGAAAAGAGCTGAGAGCCAGAAGTAAAATTTATAAAGGCAGCTATCAATCAATGACTAAAAAATGAAATAAATATCTTCATGTGACTAAGACTAAACACAGTTAGAATCATAAGAGTTCTATCATTTTGCTTTTTTGATTTTTCTCTTTAGGAAATTGTCAAATTATTTGGAAAAAAAACATTGAGAGAAGGAAGAGAAAACATCTAAAGGCAAAGGGATCTAAAGAGGAAAGAAATAAGATGGTAAAATAATTCAACTGAATAGAATAAAAGATGAATTAACATTTTCTGGACCAAAAAAGCATATTCTTTCATTAAATAAATATTTTTAGTGCTTGGATAAAACAGAGGAATTCCTCTTAGGGAAAATGCAGAATGTTGAGATATAGGGATACTTGAGAAGATTGGTCATGTCTCTAGAACAAATATGGATTAGAGGCTTTTGGCTTCTTTATCCATTGAAGATTTGGAAATAATACATAGAGTCCAACAAGAGATTAGTGGTCGGGGGGAGGTTAGTGAAAGAAGATGGGAATCAAGTCATTCCCATAGAGGGTGTCTTGCAGTAAAATTTCCTAAGAATGGGAGGAAAAGCAAAAGGAGTGTTGCACCATACTCCATTTGTACTTGATGATAAGGGTATAGAATGGGCAGAATTGGAACAGTTCAGGATTACTATTTCTACAAGTAATCTTCCTTTCAAATGGGATGAGAATTTGTTGTGTTCTCTGGTGTTGTATGCTGCTCAGGTAAGTTGACATGAGTTCAAAGGACAGGTGATGAGAGATCAGGCAAGTAACAAGATTGGATCCACAAAATGCTCCACATTCCACCTCATATCTGACTTCATGAATAAAAAATCCTGGAAATGTGTCCCCTCAGAATCAAATGAGAAAGAGGGAGGGAGAGGAAAAAAGAAGGGAGGAAGAGAATAAAAGAATTAGGGAGAGAGTGAAAACAGAGAGGAAGAAGAAAAAGAAGAAAGGAAGGAGAGAAGGGAAGAGAAAGGAAAACATGTAATAGCATTAATAGATAGACAAGAGCAAAGTCTACATTCCTAGGTATACCAAAGAATGTCAGCAGAAGAAGACAGGAATAATAAAATACAAACTCAATGAAAAAGTGACCAGATTCTAAAATTACCTTGATGGTCATCTCCTATAAAGTATAATGGGGTGGAATTATTTATTGGAAGAATCAGTTTAAATTGCTATCATTGAAATTAAGAGAATTGTGTGAGTAGGGAGATCTGGGGGGCCAGCTGGGTAGCACAGTGGGCTCAGAGTCAAGAAGACTTCTCTTCTTGAGTTCAAATCTGGTCTCAGACACCTACTGGTCTTTCGGCCCTTGGTACTTAACCATCTTTGCCTCAGTTTCCCAATCTGTAAAATGAGCTATATAAGAAAATGACAAGACACTCCAGTATCTTTACCAAGAAAACCCCAAATGGGGTCACAGAGAGTCAGACATGACTGAAATAACTGAACAACAACAACGAAAATCTTCACTGTGTAAGAAAATTAGTTTTACACTCTTATTCAGCCTGAATAAGGAAGGATGAGATAATTTTTAAAAATAATAAGATGAAAATAAAGGAATGAAATAAAATCAATTAAACCTTAGGTGACTAAGAAGAACAAGTGTTGCAAATGTGATCTCAGAGATGGCCAAAAATAAAAAAAATTATATTAGGAAAATTAGAATGAAGGAAAAATTAATTTCACAATATGTAATATTTATAAAAGTCAAAAAACAAAGATATCTAGAGAAATGACCAAAAATATGTAAGACTAAGAGCTATTTTCCAATAGATAAGTGATCAAAAGATAAAGATAATTTTTAAAGTATTCATTGCTATATGAATTTGGACTCTAAATCACAATGATAGGGATGCAAGTTGGTAAGATTCTGAGGTTTCACCCCATATCCATAAAACCCCAAAGACTCAGATATTGACCTCTAATGGAAAAGCATTGGATTTGGAGTCAGATGACCTTAGTATAAATCCTGCCTTAGACATCTGCTACCTGCAAGGCCTGGAGAAAATCACTAAATCTGTCTGAGCCTCAGTTAACTCATCTGTAAAATGAAGAAGTTGGAAATATTAACCACTAATGTATTTTTCCATTTCTAATTTTCCGATCCTATGAGACCCCAAATGAATTTGTCCCTAGAAGAAGAGTTCTTACTATGGATGGGAGAATTAAAAAAAAGAATAAGTTTTTATTATAGTTTTATATAAATGAGGTCGAATTAGTACTTTAGAAAAAGACATCAAAGAGAAAAAAATGTGTTGTTCTCATTGTAATTATTTTCCAAAATGTCCAAAGCTTCTCAATTTCAGTTTGAAATAAGATGGAGGGGCAGCTAGATGGTGCAGTGGATAGAGCACCAGCCCTGAAGTCAGGAGGACCTGAGTTCAAATCTGGTCTCAGACACTTAGTATTCCCTAGCTGTGTGACCTTGGGCAAGTCACTTAACCTCAATTGCCTTAGCAAAAAAAGAAAAAAAAAGAAAGAAAAAGAAAAAGATGTCCAACTTTGGCATTCTTGACATCATCTCACCTCTTCTGGGAGACTTCCAATGAAGGGGAACTCACTATCACTAGAGTCATTCCATTCAATATGAGGCAATTCTAATTCTTAGCATGTGTCTTGCACACACTGTTTAATAAATGATTGGGAACTGGTACATTATTTAGAAATGTAGTTTTTTACTTCAAGAAATCAAGCCTAGATTTTCCATTTTGCTACTCATTGATACTGATTTTGCCATCTGAAGCTAAGTAGAATGAGTATAATCTCTTCTATACCGTGACTCTTTGTTACACTGCCACTTGTCCCCATTTGTCCTCTGATTAGACCAGAATTTGCTTAATTTGTGGGGAAAATCTTGAGAAGCCCCAAAGGATTTATAGAAACACATAAACAAGTCATCACAAAGGATAAGAACACATGATATGGGTCAAAATCAGAATCATTGAAGGGAACGGACTCACATGAATTAGATCATTTATTCATTCAAGTATGAATAAAAAGTATTACATAATTCCTGATTCAAGTATGCCCTAATTCCAAGTTTTCAAAGAACTTTCACACAAATACAACTAAAGGGTTTTATAAATGTGAGGGATATTCATTATTTCACTTGAATCTCATCACCAATCCAGAAGGCTAACCAAGGATAGATGAACTAACCCAAAAATCCTACTTAAGTAAATTTAATAGCTTAAATTTGTACTAAAACTGCATTTATCCCTATTTTGGAGAAAAGCAAACTGAAGACCAGAAGACCCAAGGAAAGAACACATCCAAGATCACATCTAGTTTAGTAAATGATGAAAAGATCACATCTTCTTATTCTAATTCTCTTGCTGTTTCCCACAACCCTCTCCACTCTAGATTTCTGAATTCTCTCATGGTTATTGCTATCCAAAGTCAAAGCTAAATATGGTTTGTTGGAGAGAAGATGCAAGAAATTAATTTTTTTCCTAGAATTTTTTGGGATATTTCCTGTACTAAAAACATTAGACACAGCCCAGGGTTTTCTGTCAAACCTGTCAAAAGCCAGTGATCTTTTAACTCTTAGATCTTTTTTTTTTTTGATATTTTGCAAATGGAACTCTACTGAGTAAAATTTTTTTTCCTGAAACAATTGGGGTTAAATGACTTGCCCAGGGTCACACAGCCAGGCAGTGTTAAGTGTCTGAGACCAGATTTGACCTCAGGTCCTTCTGACTTCAGGGCTATTGCTCTAACCACTATGCAACCTAGCTGTGTCATAAACAGATTATTTTGAGAGAAGAGGAAGAGGAAGAGGAAGAGAGACAGAGGCAGAAAGAAAGAGACAGACAGACAGAGAAAGAGAGAGAGAGAGAAAGAAGAGAGATAACCAAACAAACAGAAAGAGATATAAAGAGACAGAGATGGAGGGAAAGAATCAAAGAAAGGCAGAGAGAGAGAGGAAACAGACAGACAGGGATGGACAGACAGAGAAAGAGAGAGACAGAGAGATAGAAGAGAGACAGACAGAAAGAGCAGAAAGAGATAGAGACAGAGATAGAGGGAAAGAATCAGAGAAAGACAGAGAGAGAGGAAACAGAGACAGACAGAAAAAGAGAGAGACAGAGAGATAGAAGAGAGACAGAAAAAGAGATATAAAGAGACTGAGATAGAGGGAAAGAATCAGAAAAAAAGACAGAGAGAGGAGAGAAACAGGCAGACAGACAGATACAGAAATAGAAGAGGGGAGGGAGAGAGAGAGAGAGAGAGAGAGAGAGAGAGAGAGAGAGAGAGAGAGAGAGAGAGATTTAATAAGGCATAGCAAGAGCATGGACTTTGAGGGAGATTTCTAGGTCAATACAAACATATAAATCCACATCCTACCTCCTCCACAAATGAAATTCTATAAATTGAGGATAAAGATATGAAGCAGGCACACAAACATTTCCCCGAGAGGATGGAAAGTGGATTATGAATAGCTGCCTGTGCTAGGCCCAGCAGGGCCTCCCTTGTAGCTGCTAGAGAAAAGAGGGAGACTCCTGCTGATTCTTGCCCCAAAGGGGGCCCAGAAGAAAGGGAATAGTAACAGCATTCTCTGCTGCTCTGCCCTACAAGAGGGGAGTGTGTGTGTGTGTGTGTGTGTGTCTGTGTGTGTGTGACAGAGAGAGACAGGCTGACATACAAACAAGGAGACTGACCGATAAACATATGGACACAGAACAAGACAAAGAAAGAGAGACAAGGAGAAATAGACCCAAAGACAGATAGACAGATGCAGACGGAGACAGAGAAACAACTAAGGACAGAAAAACGGAGATAAAGCAGGGGAGGAGACAGACAGACATCAACAGACAAAAGTATATCAAAGAAGAAGACTTTTCAGATATCATAAGAGACAACTTGGATATTGTGCTAGACTTGGGGTTGAATGCTGCATTTGATTCCCCCTAGTTCTTTGATATTTGTGACTTATGTCACTTAATCAGTCTCAGTTTCTTTACCTATATAATGCTAAGAATAGCTAAAACAGACTGCCAGGGCTAGGGTCAGAAAGACTCACCTTCTTGAGTTCAAATTCAGCCACAGATACTTACCTCTGATTACCTCTGTTTCCTCATCTGGAAAAAGAGAAGGAAATGGCAAATCACTCCTGTATCTTTGTCAAGAAAGCACCAAATGGGATCATAGAAAGTCATGTCTGACTCTCTGTCATAATAACAATTATAATAATCATATTATATCATCATATATAATAAAATAATATATAATGTATTTATATTATTTAAACATATTACAAATTAATATTCATTAATATTGATTTATATTATTAAAATTAATATAAATTTAAAAATAAAAATAATGTAATGTAAATTATAATTTATATTTATAATATAAAATAAATCGAATATATTAAAAACAGTCATAATAATACCTATAGCATATAATGTAGTTAATCTCAAACAAGATGATGTAGGTAAAGTGCTATGGAAAACTTAAAACATTTTTGTGAATAATGTAAGTTGTTATTATTCAACCATGACCAACATTTCTGGTCTAGTTGAGCCAAACGCCTATTCCATTCTAGTTATTTTGTTTAAGAATTGGGAGCAACATCATGGCTCATTTCTATGGCCATATTCGATGAATAAAGGAAGTCATTCCCCCACAACCTCCTTTGCATATATTTTCAAAGAAGAAGCAAGTTTAGAATCAAGGAGGTCTTGCCCCACTAGCAAAAGAAAGCTGCCTCCTCAATCTAGTTATGTGAAACAGCCCACTCTCTTGAAACATACGTTCCAGCTGAATAAACAGGAAGAAGGGAAAGCTATTCTGCCCACTTGTACATTTCAAATAATTCTAGATCATAGTAAGGTATTATTTAAAAATAGGGTTTTGCTAAAAATGGCTAAGCAAGGACAAGATCTTTGTATTGATATTACAATATGCCATGGTAGTAGAGTATAGAATTCTAAATTTGGAATTATGCAAATGTGAGATCAAATCCCTCTATGAACAAGAGCCAGACTTGGAAAGTCAGTTTTTGTGTGTGAAAAGCTACTTTGTGGGATACAGTAGATGAATCTGTGGCACTGGGATCAGGAGAAAGTGTTCAAATGAAGTCTCAGACAGTGACTATCTTTGTGACACTTGGAAATCATTTTACCTCAATTTCCTCATATATAAAATGTGAATCACAATAACACCTATTTTCCAAGGTTATTGGGAAAATGAAAGGAGATAATATTTCTAAAACATTTTTTATAATCAAGTGATAGATTAAAAAGCATAAGTTACTGAAGGCAACTTCCAACTCAGAACATTACATACCCTAACCATAGGACAGGGAGGGGGTACAATGGATAGAGTGCCAGACTTGAAATTAGGAGACTTATCTTTTTGAGTTCAAATCTAGCCTCAGACTATTCCTAGTGCAGAGACCCTGAGCAAGTCACTTAATCACATTTACTTAACTTTCTTCATCTGTTTAATGAGTTGGAGAAGGAAATGACCAGTGTCTTTGCCAAGAAAACTCAAATGTTCTCAGGAAGAATTGAATACAACTACAATTACTGAACAACAATCAAAAAATCCTAACCAAAGCAGGAAGAGAAGAGCAGAATTGATGATAATATTGCAGTGTTTTTAGATTGATGATAACTTGAAAACTAGAGTTTGCAAGGTTTTGTGGCCAGTTGGGAGGAGGGGTTATAATTGTGACATCTCCATTGATTATGTGACATTCCATCTTTCTCTAAGGAAAAAAAAAAAAGGAATGGGGGATTATGTTCCAAAGCAGTCCCGTTATATATATATATATACTATGTTTGTATATTATATGTATATCACATATATATTATAAATGTCCTATTATGCACCAAATCCTGGCTTAGATTCTGGGATACAAAAAGGAGAAATGGCAGGTTTTGTTCCCATGGACTTTTCAATTAAATGGAAATGATATGAAAAACACACAGATATATATGCAAGGAAAATCATGGTAAGGTAAAGGGGAACTTCAGAGTACTCTGAGATATCTAAGTAAGGCAAGAGTTCTTTCAATTGGAATGGACCAAGAGAAGGTTTCATGGAGGAGTCTGTATCTGAGCAGAGCTCTGAAGGAAAAGGAATAATCAGTGAATGGAGAAATGGAGAGAGTGCCTTGCAAATTTGAAAGATGGCTTTCAGTGAGATGGAATCTTCATGTCAGGAGAATGGGAAAAAGCAAAACTAGCTAGTATACCTAGGATCACAAATCTAAACATGGGAGAAGACCCAGAAATTACTATTAATCATCAAATTACACACATGCATTCATGTACATGCACACACAGACATTTCACAAATGAGGAAACTGATGGGTATGATGGCATATGTCTAATCTCACCTTCTGAACAGACTGAGGCTGGCAGATCTCAATAATTGGGTATCAATAGTAAGTTCAACATCAACCAGAAATAGTGAAAGAAGTATCATCAGATTACCTAAAGGGGGGGGGAAACTTGCCCAAGTCTGAAATGGAGCAGGCTCTTGGGATAATGGAATAAGGCCCACGAATAGTCTATGAACTTACAGGAGGAAGAGATATGAAGACCTTACCTTTTAAAATAAAAATAGCAAGTTGAAGAAGCAGAGTATGAGAAAAAATAGATTATTTTCCCAGAATCATATACTTGTGTGTTGTGTTAGAGGTTCTATTTCAGGTAAAATGAGCTGTCCAAGGTCACACAGATAGTAAAGGGCAGCATGATATGATCTCAAATCCTTTAACTACAAATCCAACATTCTTCCTATTGTCCTTGGACTACAGAGTTCAGGAAAGAAAACAGTATGAAACACTCTGTGACACTGTTCACAGAAGGTTTTGAAAGCCTAGCTAAGAAGCTTGCATTTTATCATGTAGATAAAAGAAAGCCATTGAAGATTTTCGAACAAAGAAGAGAGTAACTGAATTGATCAAAATAATTGGTTGTTTGGTGGCAAGTAGGTTTCCAACTTTTTCGATGTAATATCATCTCAGTTCTTTCACTTGTTATAGTCCTGTTTTCAAGAACAAAAATTGGAGTATTTTAAACTCTTACATCTATGAATTGTTAAAGCATTAGCCATCAACAGAAATATTAATTGAAATCTGAAGTCCCAGATAAAAATTAATTTATAATCTGCTTTGAAGTATTTGGCCTTATCACTTTTCAAGCCCCTTTTAGCTCTGATTTTGAATAAAAGGAAGATATAAAGTTGGAAGGATAATCTGTGGGTAAAACTGTCACTAAGATTTCCTAGATTGAGAGTCATCCCTAGCATGTAGGAGAAATACAGGAAAAAAAAACACAAGAAAACATGCTATACCAATGACATTATAAAATCACAAATCCTGGCCACAAAAATGTATGTTTTTTAATAATTAAACACAAAAAGAAATTTTCATTTAAAAGCCTTCCTTGATATTCTATAAATTAAAATATCTATAGCCTGAAGGAAGGATGTTGAAGGAATAAGATAGCCTATTCTCTTTTTTGTGGTAATGGGAAAGGGAGAACAAAGGGAAGAAGGGAATACCTACTATGTGTTGCTCATGGTACTAAATACTTTACAAATTTTAGCTTATGTGATTCTCACAATTATTTTGTGAAATAAACCCTATTATTCTGCCCATTTTATAGCTGAGAAAACTGAGGCAAACAGAGGCTAAGTTACTTGTACAGATATAAAATAATAGGAGCAGCTAGGTGATACAGTGGATAGAGTGCCAAATCTGGAATCAGAAAGATTCATCTTCCTAGGTTCAAATCTGACTTCAGATACTTTCTAACTATGTAACCCTGAGCAAGTCACTTAATCCTACTTGATTCAGTTTCCTTGATCTATAAAATGAGCTGGAGAAGAAATATTAAAATAATCCTGTATTTTTGTCAAGAAAACCCCAAAGAGATCACAAATAATCAGACATGACTGAACAACAGCAGAGATAATGGTGGAGGAGAGGAGGGAGGGAGAAGAAGGAGTTGACTTGAACCCAATCACCATGACTCCAGACCAAGAACCCTATTCTCTTCTCCACCTTTTTTTGTTGTTCTGTCATTTCAGCTGTGTCCAACTCTCCCTGACCTCATTTGGGGTTTTCTTGGCAAAAAATATTAAGTACTTTGCCATTTTCTTCTGCAGCTAGCTACCTCTTTAAGAGATCATCTGGTTCAAACCTCTAATTTTATATATGAAAAAAAAGGCCAAGAGCTATTAAATTACTTACTCAATGCCATCCACAAATAATAAGTGGTGGAACTGGGATTCAAATCCAGGTCATCTTTCCCTAAGCCTTATTTTATAGATTAGGGGAAAAAAACTCAGAAAGGGGATGGGGCTCAGCCAAGATCAAAAGCTATCAAATGAGAGACCCAGCATTTGGAACCCAGCTTTCCTGCCTCCCACGTCTACCTTTTATCTCTTCGTCCAGGTTTCAGTGGCAAATCTCCATCCTCTCTGACAGGTCCTCCTGACACTTGCAGTCTAATTAGTCTATTCCCTTGGCAAGCCCAGGTACATTCACAGGGCTGAAGAAAACATGTTTTTTTTTTTTATTTGCTCTTGCTAATTTCCTACTTTAACACAAGATTTATTTATTTTTGTTCTCTGTGTGCAAACTCATTTGGTTTCCTAGTAAAATCCCGAGGATCCAGGTGTTTCCAGTCACAGCTAGCAACTGAATAGGCAGCTTTGTTACAAAGGGTTGAGAACAGTTGGACTTAAATGCTACAATTTTCAGGCTTAGCCTTTATTTTTCCATCCAGAGCAGATATTGTTTGGATCAGTCCTCTCCACCCACACTTTCCTTTCTGCATTGATAAGCACAGTTCATTTTGTAGCACCCTGCTAAGGAAAAGGGGAAAGTGGGAGTTCACTTTTAACAGTTGTGGAGAATGCCCTCTCAAATTGGACATCCAACAGACGAAAAGCTCCATGAGGGTAGGAACTACTTAACACGTGCATATTGAATAGTGAAATAACTTGAAAGTGGACAAAGTGCTCGTTTCCTGGCCATGATGTTCAGTCTCCCAAGTCTGACCCTTTTGCACAAATTGTTCTCCATTCCTAAAATATATTCCTTTCTCATCTCAGGTGTACTACTTGGGCAAATGACTTTTCCTTCATCTGTAAAACGAGGATGTTGAGAAAGATGATCTCTGACATTATAGATTCATTGATCTCAAATTCTTATGAATCTTAAAGGTGATCTAATCTGAATCCTTTATTTTATAGACGAAGAGAATGGATCTCCTAGAGAATATGTATGGTCACACTATTAATAAGTGCCAAAGGCAGGATCTGAATCCAAGTCTTCCTGAATGTCAACCCAACAATCTTTCTACCATGAAATGCTAACTATAAAAGGCTGGGTTTCCACCACCCCCCTCCCCCATACGGAGATATAGATCTTCATAGGGCTCAGCTCAATGTCACCTCCTGGATGAAGTCATTCCTAATCCCCCAGTAATTAATATTTTCATATCACAACTTTTGTGTTTAGTTTATGTTAAATTTATATTTCTTACAAAAGTATACAATATGGCTTATATAACTGCTTATCTACTTTATACTTTATATTTTTTTTCTTTTCATTTACCATACCCCTAAAAATATAACTATGGTGAGAACTGAAAAGTCCTTGGATAAATCTTCAGAAGATATTTCTCAAATAATAGAATTCAATTCAATAAAAGCATTTATTAAGTATCTGTCACATGACATTTGCAGCTCCCGGTTGACTTTGGATAAAATGCAAGTTCTTCTGTTGGCTTTTAAAATCCTTCACAGCCTAGCTCTCACTACATATAACCTACCTTCTGGTATGGTACCGATCTAAGCAAAAACAAGCAAGAAAGCAAACAGCATTGACTTCAAAATAGCCATTATATTCTCCTGGGAGATTCAAAAGGTAAATAAACAAATAAATACCAAAAAAAAAAATTTGAGGAAGGAGGGAGGACTAACAACTAGCCTGGAGTAAGAAGGGCTTGCTATGGCAGATAGCCTAAGCTAGATAGCAAATAAATTTAGGCCAGAGTGTGTAGGCCCCAATTTGATAAGAGATGTAAAGCAGTTTGAAAACCTCAAAACCCAAGATTAAGAGCAGTTATTATTATTGTTTATATAATTATTTTCATCATCATTGTTATCATCATCATCATCGTTATCATCATCATCATCATTTTCATCATTATCATTAACATATCACTACCATAGTCATTATCATCATAATTATCATCATCATTATAATCTTTATCATCATCATCATTCATTATTGTTATCATTGTAATTGTTGATGTTAACAAGTCCTCAGACTTCCAGTCGGAGGATGAATTCATTCACTCTGCCTTTGACTGTCCTTCTGCTAAGCTTGAACAATATTTGTAGAGCAGAGCAATGGAAGAGTGTGCTAGTGAACTTTAACAACAACAAATTACAATACATTCTTAAGTTTAACCTACATTTTCAACACTTTCTTAAGTAAATTTAATAATATTTCAAGTCCTGAGTAGTTGATTGCAATTGCTGAGGATAAACGCTCACACTGAAAATTCAACATTTGACTTGCAAACTTGTTAAAGCTGAATACAGAACACTCTTTGTTTAAAGAATGTTTTTTATTTTACTTTTCACAATTATATGTAAAACAATTTTAACACTTTTTTGTAATTTTTAAGTTCTGAATTATCTTCTTCCTTTTCCCCCTCCTTGAGAAGGCAAGCATTTTAAAATTTATTTATTTATTTTAATATGCATTACTTTATGAATCATGTTGGGAGAGAAAAATCAGAGCAAAAGGAAAAAAAAGTGTGAAGAAAAAACAGAACAAATAAGTGAATGTAGCATGTGTTGACTTACATTCAGTCTCCTTAGTTCTTTCTCTGGTTGCAGATGGCATTTTCTGTCCAAAGTCTATTGGGATTGCTTTGGACCACTGAATCACTGAGAAAAACCAAGCCTTTCATAGTTGATCATCGCACACTCTTACTGTTTTTGTGTACAATGTATTGCTGGTTCTGTTTGTTTCATGCAGCATCAGTTTGTGTAAATCTTTCTTTTTTTTTCCCTGAGGCAATCGGGGTTAAATGACTTGCCCAGGGTCACACAGCTAGGAATTGTTAGGTGTCTGAGACCAGATTTGAACTCAGGTCCTCCTGACTTCAGGGCTGGTGATCTATCTATTGCCTTAGTTTGTATAAATCTTTCCAGGCCTTTCTATAATCAGCTTATTCATCATTTTTATATAACACAATATGAACAAAGGAGAAATATGGGCAAAGGAAAAATGGAAAGGAAATTGCTTTTAATGGGTGAAATTGGGAAGGCTTCCTAAAGTGAGTTTCACAAGCAACTTAAAGTTGACTCATTGAAATTGAAAAATCTTTCTTTTCCCTAAAAACCTCCCTCTCCAGAGCATTTGCTTCCTTAATTATGGTGAAACCCCCATTATTTGTCTAGTTACTCAATTTTAGAGTTTCAGAGAAATCTTTAACTCTTCCTTCTTCTTAATTCCCTGTAACCCTTCTAATCAGTTGTAAGATTTAATTGGCTTTATTTCCTCACAGCTTCTTCCCTCCATGACCTTTCCTTTACCTCAAATAACTTCTACTGACCCTCATTACCTCTAGATGAGTTATTTGCAATTGCCTAATTAGTCTCACCATCTCCAATATCTCTCCTTCCTAAACTCTGCCCTGCACAACTGTCAAAGTAGTATTCCTAAAATACAAATCTGATCACATCGATCCCTTGCCCAAGAAAGTCCAGGATGAATGGAGGGGATTTCTTCTAGAATAAAAAAAAAACATCTTTGTTGGTAGAGAAGTACCTGGTTCAAGTCCTGCCATTGATATCTACCGTGGGTCTGTGACCCTGAGTAATTCACTTAACCTCTGTATGACTTAGTTTTTTTCAACTATGAAATGGGGAAAATATATTAGTATTATCATATACTATGATATACATACATACATGAACAACATACAAGGTTGTTGTGAAAATCAAATTAAATAATATTTAGTGCTAAACACAATGGTTGGCATACAGCATTATATAGATGCTTATTCCTCTTATTTCCTCTTCCCTGGGCAAATCACAACTTCTACCTGCTGTATATAACTTTCTAAGACTATAAGTTTTCAATAAAGTGTCAACTTGGATTGGTTGAGGACATTTTATCATCTGAGAGTTCCCCATTCCAGGGGCATCATGGGAGTTAATCTGTTAGCATTGAAAACCTTTCACAAGATGACAGAAAAGGATAATGATAAATGTTGGAGGGGATGTGGGAAAACTTGAACACTAATGCATTATTGGTGGAGTTGTGAATGGGTCCAACCATTCTGGAAAGCAATCTGGAACTATTCCCAAAGGTCTATAAAACTGAGCATACCCTTTGATTCAGCAGTGTCATTACTGGGTCTGTATCCCAAAGAAATCATAAAGAAGGGAAAAGGACCCATGTGCAAAAATGTTTGTGGCTGCTATTTTTCTAGGAGGAAAGAATTGGAAAAGGAGTGGATGCCCATCAATTGGGAAATGGCTGAACAAATTGTGGTATATGAAAATGGAATATTATTGTTCTATAAAAAATGATGGAAAATTATAGAAAGGTCTGGAAAGATTTACATGAACCGACGCTGAATGAAACAAGAAGAACCAGGAATATATTGCACACAATAACAGCAAGAATATGCAATGATCAGCTGTGAAAGACTTGGTTCTTCTTAGTATTTCAGTGATCCAAAGGGATCCCAATAGACTTTGGACAGAAAATGCCATCTGCAACCAGAGAAAGAACTAAGGAGACTGAATGTAAATCAACACATGCTATGTTCACTTCTTTTTTTGTTTTTTTTTTCTCTCTCCCATGGTTTTTCCCATTTGTGCTGATTTTTCTTTCCCAACATAATTCATAAAACTATGTAGATTAAAAATAAACAAATTAAAGAAAATTTACTTAAAAAAACCTTTCACATTCTAGGTCAAACCAACTTTTTCAGATATATTGTAAATCATACTCCTTTATTCAGTCTACATTCCCATCAAACTGGCTAACTTGCCACCATACAGGACTCTTTATTGCCCTCTTTTGTATTTGGACAGGTGCTTTCCTTTCTTCCCCTCCTCCACTTAATGCCTGAAATGCAATCCATCTAGACATAAGCCTCACAGAGTCCCTAGATTCTTTTAATTTTCAGCTCAAATGGTAACTCCCACATGAGGCCTCTGATCTCAAGTAGTACCACCTACCTTTCCCTCACATTGCTTTGCATTTATTTGTGTAAATGTTCCATTTACTTATACGAGTTTTTTGTTTCAAATCTATAAAATATAATTTTCTTGAGGTCAATGATTTTACATTTAAATATTTATAAATTTTTGTTGAATTTATCTTAACTGAAGTGTTACCTGAATTAATCTTTAAAGGAAGCAAGAGATCTCAGCAGGGAGACATAGGAGGTGGCCAGGAATTTCTATCCTGTCAAACACTAGTCCTGATCCTTTGATTTTCTTTGTTGACCTTGGAATTGTAAATCTGAATTGCTGAAGAAAATGACTCTGTTTCTTTGTTTTTCTAAGCCTCTGTCTCAGGGTTTCTTTCTCTCTCTCCCTGCCTCCATCCCTCTGCCTCTTCCTCCCTCTGTCTTTCATGTCCTTCCTCTCTGTCTCTTTGTATGTGTTTTTCTGTATGTCTCTCTCTTTCTGTTGCTCTATTTCTTTCTTTCTCTGTCTCTGTCTCTCCCCCCCCCCGTTTTTCTCTTTCATTCCCTTCTCCTCCCTCTTTTTCTCCATCTCCTATTATTGATTTTATATTGGACTCCATATGGAACAGAATCTGTGTGCATTCTCAGTTTGATTTAACTGCACTATTAAGTCAAGTCGTCTACCAGCAAAGCTGTTTGATCATCAAAGAACAACCCTTTCTATTTCCCTGGTGCTGCTAAGTGATCCTTGATCTCTTTATTTCTTACAGCTCAGTGCATGTAACATACCCATCAATCCCAGTGAAGGGAGGCTGATGAGAATCTCATGAGAAACATGTGTAGATTCTGCCTTAGATAATATTCTTAGTGGGAACTGATTTTTCTTAATATGTTACAATATATTAACAACCAGAGGTATAACTAGGCCATGAGGGTTTGAGACAAGATGGAGGTATCCAGCAAGGCATGCTTCTTTCCCAAAACCAGTTATACCAAGAAAATAGGAGGCAATCTCAAGTTTCTTTGAATCAAGCCTGAGAAAAAGAAAATTCAGATGTGAGAACTACCAGAAAGATCCTATTTCTATGGACTCAGATAGCTCTGCTTATAGGGCAGGTACAACTTGATGACACTCTAAGAACAAATGATGCATTGGAAAGTATACATAATACAAGTATAATGTGTTTATAGAAAGGAAACTTTTTGGGTCCTTTGAGAGAGAATGTTGAGTGAGAATCTTTCCTACAATGTCAGTATGCTAGAAAATTCAGTGATGGATTACATCAGGATGGGGGAATATCCTTTCTTCTACCACATTCAGTCTATGGAAATCAATAAGCCAGGTTTAAGATAATGAATGATTAGGAATATTAATTCCTACTTTGACCAAGTCCCCTATTCCCATGAATTGAATTTTCCCTGCTCTCAGAATTGATCATTAAGTCTTTCCCAATAATTATTCCAATAACTTACACACACAAATACACACACACACATTTTGCTTTTAAATTAAAGTTAAAATACAAATGAAAAGCACTTTGTTCTTCTCCATGATGGTAGTCAGTCCATGGATCCTATCAAAGACAGTGATAAAAATGGAACCCCAAAAGCATTCCCACAATGAAACAAGGGTAAACAAAGTCCTAAGGGATAGGTCTATCAATGTGGGGGTTAGAAACAGAATGACATATAGTGAAAAATCATTTGTTAAGTTTTTCTTATATGCAAGTAATATACTAAGTATTGTGAATACAAAGAGTGACGGCTTCTCTTTCATAGGAAGTCTTCACAAGCAGAAATTAAATGACCATGGCAGAGATATTAGAGAGAGGAAGTTTATCCAAATACCAGTTGTATTAGACAGGGCTTGTATGTTCCCTTTTCAATATATGACATGCAGATAAAATTGGGTGTCAAAAAGCTAGTATGAGCTTCCATACTTGTGTATGCATGTGTAACTATAAATATGAGCTTAGGGGGCAGGAGCAAGATGATGGAGAGAAGCCAGGAAAAAAATGCATGACTGAAAGACCTAATCAAAATCTGGATAGCATCTTTCAAGAAATCATCAAGGAAAATTATCCTGATATTTTCAAACCAGGAGACAAAATAGTCATTGAAAGAATCCACCAATCATCTTCTGAGATTCCAAAATGGAAATTCCAAGCAATACTGTAGCTAAGTTCCAGAATTATCAGGATGAGAAAAAATATGGCAAGCAGTCAGATTGAAACAATTGAAATATCAAAGAGCCACAGTCAAGATTACTCAAGAATTAGTAGCTTCTATTTTAAAGGAATCAAAGGGTTTGAAATATGACATGCTGGAAGGCAAATGAGATTGAATTATAACCAAGAATTAGCAAATTGAGCATAGCAAGTTGAAAATAACAAAATTGATCATAATCTTTATGAAATAAAGAACTTTCAAACTTTCCTGATGAAAAGATCAAAGCTGAACAGAAAATTTGATTTTCAAATACAAGACTCAAGAGAGGCATAAAAAGGCAAACAAACAAAAACAAAAACAAAAAAATTAATAAGATTAAATTGTTTACATCCCTACATGGGAAGATGACACTTGTAACTCTTGAGAATTGAATTTCTATTACGGTAGTTAGAAGTATATATAGTGACAGAGTATGTGGGTATAAGTTGACTTCTATGCTAAAAAGGTTGTGCTGGAAAAAAGAGAGACAGAATAAGGTAAATTGCATCACATAAAGAGTAGCAAGAGATCTATTATATTAAAAGAAAAGAAGGGAGGAGTAAGCATTGCTTGAAGTTTACATTTCTTGGATTTGGTTAAACAGGAAATGATAAATTGGGTATGGAAATTTATCTTGCCCTGTAGGAAAGTAGGAGGGAAAAGGGAAGGTGGTATTGGTAGAAGGGATGGCAGAAGTAGAAGGAACCATGGGAAAGAAAAGGGAGGGACATATAGAAAGGAGGACAGATTGAGAGAGATAGCACTCAGAAACAAAACACTGGTAAGGAGGGAAATGGAGAAAAGTACAAGCCACTCTCCAATTGATAATGATCAAAGGATATGAACAGACAATTTTCAGATGATGAAATTAAAACTATTTCCAATCACATGAAAAGCTGCTCTAAATCACTATTGATTAGAGAAATGCAAATTAAGACAACTCTGAGATAACACTACACACCTGTCAGATTGGTTAAAATGACAGGAAAAGATAATGACAAATGTTGGAGGGGATGTGGGAAAACTGGGACACTGATACATTGTTGGTGGAACTGTGAATGGATCCAAACATTCCGGAGAGCAATTTGGAACTATGCTCCAAAAGTTATCAAACTTTGCATACCCTTTGATCCAGCAGTGTTTCTTTCTTTCTTTTTCTTTTTTTTAATTAAAGCTTTTTATTTGCAAAACATATGTATGGGTAGTTCTTCAACATTGACATGTTGGAAAGAAAGAAATACACAGTGGGATTAGTGGGCTAGTTGAATTAGAACTAAATTTAATTTAATTTTAAAATTTATGACTGAATTTAAAAAAAAACAGGATTCTACAATTTGTTGTTTAAAAGAAACACATTTGAAACAGAAAGATACATAGAGAATAAAGGAAAAAGTCTGGAGCAGAATATAGTATGCATCAACTGTAGTTAAAAAAGAGAGGGTATGACAATCCTGATCTCAGACAAAGAAAAAGCAAAAATTGATCTAATTAAAAGAAATAAGAAAAGAAACTACATCTTGATTAAAAGTACTATAGAGAAATATGACATATCAATACTAAACATATATGCACCAAATGGTACATCATCCAAATTCTTAGAGATGTTAAGTAAGTTACAGGAAGAAATAGATAGCAAAACTATATAGTCAGGCACCTCAACCTTTCCTTCTCAGAACTAGATAAATCTAATTGCAAAATAAACAAGAAAGAAGTTGAAGAGGTGAATAGAATTTTAGAAAAGTTATATATGAAAGACTTCTGGAGAAACTTTAATAGGGTTAGGAAAAAATATGCCTTTTCATCAGCAGTACATGGCAACTACACAAAAATATTAGAGCATTAAAAAACTCACAATCAAATGAAGAAAGGCATAAATATAAAATGCATCCATTTCAGATCATGATTCAATAAAAATATGTGTGTAATAAAGGACCATTAAAAAATAGCCTAAAAGTTAATTGAAAAAGAAATAATATAATACTAAAGAATTAGTAGGTAAAACAATAGATCATAGGAAAAAATCAATACTTTCATCAAAAGAGAAAAGAAAAGGTGAGGCAACATTCCAAAGTTTATGTGATTCATCCAAAGCAGTACTTAGGAGAAATTTTATATCTCTAAATGCTTACATTAGTAAAATAGAGATGCAGAGATCAATGATTTGGGCATGCAATTAAAAAGCTTGGAAAAGAATAAATTAAAAAGTCCAATTAAATACCAAATTAAAAATTCTGAAATCAAAGAAGAGATTAAGAAAATTAAAAGTAAGAAAAGTATTTAACTAAGAGTTGGTTTGTGAAGAAAAAATAAACCACAAAAAAATAAATAAACCTTTATTTAATTTGATTTACAAAAAAAAAAGTGTGAACCTTGGGATTTATGCAACAAGATTTAGTTGAAAGAACTCTCCCATGGTTTTCCCTTTTGTTCTGATTTTTTCTCTCCCAACATGATTCATAAAGCAATGCATATTAAAAAATAAATAGATATTTAAAAAAAGGAAAACAAAGAAAGAATACCAGAATGAGTGTCAGGAAACCTGGGTAGTAGTGTTGCTGGATCAAAGAGTAAAGAGAGTTTTAGAGTGGTTTGGACAGAGTACCAAGTAGTTCTCCAGAATGATTAGACCAGCTCTCAATTCTACCAACAGTGGATCAGTATGCCTATTTTTTCCACATCCTCTCTAGTATTTTTGATTTTCCTTTGCTATTATGTTAACTAATCTAATAGGTTATCAGATGGAACTTCAGACTTATTTTAATTTATATTTCTCTAATCAATAGTGATCTGGAACTTTTTTTCATGTGACTATTGATAGAGTCTGTTCATATCAATCAACCATTTCTTGATTAGGAAATGGCTTTTATTTTTATAAATATTACTCAGTTCTGTATATATTAAAGAAATGAGGTCTTTATGAGATAAACATTTAAGTTTTTTTTTTTTAATTTCCTGCTTATCTTCTAATTTTGACTATTTATTGTATAAATACTTTTTAATTTGATATAATCAAGATTACTTCTTTTACTTTTTGCAATCCTCTCTGTCAGTTGATTATAAACCCTTCCCTTATCTATACATATGACATATAATAGTTTCTATGCTCCCTTTATATAATTATGATATTGCCCTTTATGTGTAATTCATCTACTTATTTTGACTTTAGGAAGATATACAGTGTGAGATGTTGTCAGATGTCTAGTTCTTCCAAGTTTTCCCAGCAATTTTTGTCAAATGGTAAATTCTTCCTTCCAAAACTTATATCTTTGGGTTTATCAAATATTAGATTATTACAGACATTTATTACTGTGTATATAATATTATTCCACTGATCCACAATTCTGTTTTGTAGATAGTATCAGATTGTTTGGATGGTTACCATTTTGTAATATAGTTTAAAATCTGGTACTTCTAAAACATCTTTCTTCCTATTTTTAATGATTTGATTGATCCCTTGTTCTTCCAGATGATCCTTTTATATTTTTTCTAGAAATACAAAATAATTCCTTGACAATTTGATACTATCTATTGGCACTGAATAAGTAAATTAATTTAAATAGAATTATTGTATTTATTATATTGGTTCTGTCTGCTCATAAGCAATTATTAATTTTTCAATTGTTCAGATCTGTCTTTGTATGAAAAGTGTTTTGTAATTTTGTTCATATTATTTCTGAACTTGTGTTGACAGATAGATTCTCAACTATTTTATATTATCTGTAGTAATTTCTCTTTATACATATCTTCCTGTTGTGAACTGTTTGTTTATTTTTTGCAACATATAGAAATGCTGATAACTTATGTGAATTTATTTTTCTAGGTAATTAATAATTTTATTAATTATATTAGCTAATAATTAATAAAAGGGATAAGTGGAACTCAAATGTCAAGCTCATGGAACCCACTCAAAACCTAAATGCTTGTATGCATTTGAAAGAGGGGGCATTCCTGAGGGTGACAATCAAATCTGGTTGATTTAGCAATCAATGAGAAAATTCTAATGAGGGACTGGATGATTATGACTATGATCATTCTTGTTCCCAGATCAGTCTCAGTCACAGGCAATCTATAAAAACGATCTACCATCCCCTCTTCCTTCGAAGCCTGAGTAGAACATAATAGACTATTTCATTTGGACAGAGTCTGAACAAGGGTTGAGAAGAAAATTAATCCAGTCTCATTATCAGCAATGTCTTTCCAATTCTGGCTTGACTTAATAAAGAATAAAGAATTAGGGAGGGAAAAAATCCTGGATCTTCACAATAATTTGTTAGTTAATGATCATTTCACTCTCTTTCTCCTTTTAATGCATACATGTGTATTCATGGAAAACATTTCCATATTAGTCATGTTGTGATAGAAAATACAGACAAAAAATAAGAATAATAAAAAAGTTTTTTTTAAAAAAGCATGGCACAGTTATGTATGCAATATTCAAACACCATTAGTTCTTTCCCTGGAAATAGATATCATTTTTCATCATGACATCATAAATTCTTCAGAATTATCTTGGGTTACTATACTGCTAACAATAGCTAATTCATTCACAGCTGATCAAATTACAATGTTGCTATTACTTTATACACTGTAATTTCACTTTATATCAGATCATGTAAGTTCTTTCAGGTTTTTTGTTTTTTTCAGAACACATTGCTTATTTTTATAGCAGATTGTGGGTTTATTTTATATCCAATAATCCTATAATCTTGATAAAATGATTATTTCAACTAGATTATTTTTAGTTAATTCTCTAAGGTTATATAAATATGCCATCATTTCATTTGCAAAGAGAGAAGTATGTTTCTTCATTGTTTATACTTTTTCCTTCAATTTCTTTTTTCTCATTACTATAATTAGCATTTATAATGCAACATTGAATAACAGGGGTAAAAATGGTCATTCTTGCTTCATTCTTGAACTTAGAAAGATTTCACTTTATCTTTATTACAGATAATGTCTGCTCTTGATTTTATAAATAGCACCTATTTATTATTTTTTAAAAAGCTCCTTTTATTCCTATGCTTTCTAATGTTTTAATTGAAATGGGCATTGTATTTTGTCAAAAACTATTTCTGCATTTATTAGGATTATTATGTTATTTCTCTTGTTTTTCTTATTGATAGGATCAATTATGCTTATAGTTTTCCTAATATTGAATCAACTTTGCAATCCTGGTATAGATCCTACCTGGTCATACTGTTTTGATTTTCTGATAGATTGCTATTATCTTCCTGTTTTAAATTATGTTTTTTTGTTTTGTTTTGTTTTGTTTTTTACATCATTAGGCATTAAAGAAATTTTTCTATAGTTTTCTTTTTTCTGTTTTTTCCTCTCCCTAATTTAGGTATGAAAATGATACTTATGTTGAAAAAAATTAATTAGATTCCTTGTTCACCTATTTTAAAAATAATTTATTTAATATAATATGACAAATAATTGTTTAAAAGATTGGTAGAATTCACTTTTAAATCCATATTGTTCTGGAAGTTGTTTCCCTACCCCCTCAGGGCACTAGCTCATTTATGTCTTGTTATTTTCTTGTTCTTTTCTAAAATAGGGCTATTTAAGTATTTTATTTCCTCTTCTGTTATATCCATATCAATTAGAATATCCATTTCCTGGTAAGCAATTGGGCAAAATAATTTCTAATAATTGCTTGAATTTTCTTTTCATTCATGTTGCATTTACCCTTTTCATTTTTGATGCTGACAATTTAGCTTTCTTCTTATGTTTGCAAAATAAAATTAGCCAATGTCTAAACTAGATTTTAATTTTACTTATTAGTTTAATGCTTTTCTTTTTCAATTTCTAAATATCTCCTTTGATTTTTATCCTGATATTAAATCCATAACATTTAAATAGCTTTTCCTAGTGTTTTTGATTGCATGCCCAAATATTTGCTCTCATTTTATTGGCAATTGGAATTAAATGACTTTTCTAGGGTTACACAGTTTGTAAGAGTTAAGTGACTGGGGTCTGATTTAAACTCAGCTCCTCCTGACCTCAGGGCCAGTACTCTATCCACTGCACCACCTAACTAATCTAGTATCCAAATTATTAAAAGTTCAGTAAGTTACAAGTTCATGACTTAAAAAGAGAGAGAATTATGAAACATGAAATAAATACTTTTGATTGAATTGAATTTAAAAGTTTTGGCACAAACAAAATCAATGTAACCAAGATTAGATGGAAAGTAGAAAGCTGAGAAACAATCTTTACAGCAAGCATCTCTGATAAACACCTCATTTTTCAAATATATAAAATTATTCAAATTTATAAAAATACTAAGACATTCCCCAATTGATAAGTTGTAAAAGGATATGAACAATTTTAGATAAGAAAATCAAAGCTCTCTATAAGCATATGAAGAAGTGCTCTAAATTACTTTTCATTAGAGAATATAAATTAAAGCAACTTTAAATAATATCTCATTTTTATCAGATTGGCTAACATGACAAAAAAGCAAAGTGAGAAATGGGAAAATGTGGGAAAACTGGGGCACTGATGCATTGTTGGTGGAGAGGTGAACTGAGGCAATCATTTTGGAGAGCAATTTAGAACCATGTCCAAACAGCAAAGAAAGAGTATTTACCTTTTGATCTAGCAATAACTATAAAATCAGTATCCCAAAGTTATTACAAAAACAGAAAGGCCTATATATGCAAAAATATTTATAGTAGTCCTTTTCATAATGGTGAAATATTGGTAATTGAAGGAATGATCAATTTGGGAATGGCTGAACAAACCATGGTATATAAATGGAATAGAATACTACTATGCAATAAGATATGAACAGGGAGATTTCAGAAAAAAACTTAAAACATTTGTAAAAACTGATTTAAAGTGATATTATCAGAAACAAGCAAGAATTGTACATGATATCAGCATCATTGTTTGATGATCATCTATGAATGACTCAGGTCTTTTCAGCAACACAATGGTCCAAGACAAGTGCAAAGGACTGACAAAGGAAAATGCTAGCAACATCCATATGAAAAATAGATCCACTCTAAATGAAGATCAAAGTATACCTTTCTTCAGTTTCTTTATTGCTTTTTTTTATTAAAGCTTTTTATTTGTATAACATATGTATGGGTAGTTCCCTAGCATTGATCTTTACAAAGCTTTCCATTACAAATTTTACCCCCAGTCCCCTCTCCTACCCTAGATGGCAGGAAGTCCACTACATGTTAATAATGTTGAAATACTTGACAAATTGTGCAAGAAAAATCCTATCTACAAGAAAAAAAAAGAAAATCAAAGAAAGGAAACACAATGCAAGCAAACCGCAATAGAGAGCATGAAAATGTTATGTTGTGGTCCATATTTCATAGCCCTCTCTCTGGGTGTATATGGTTTTCTTCAGTGAACAATTGGAACTGGTTTGAGACAATTCTTTGTTGCAGAGAGCCATGTCCATCAAAATTGATCATCATGTAATATTGTTGAGGCTGTGTATAATGATCTCCTGGTTCTGCTCATTTCACTCAGCATCAGTTCATGCAAGTCCCTCCAGGTCTCTCCAAGATTGTCCTGTTGGTCATTTCTTAAACAGCAATAATATTCCATAACATTCATATACCATAATTTATTCAGCCACTCTCCAATTGATGGGCATCCACTCAGTTTCCAGTTTCTAGCCACTACAAAAAGGGGTTCCACAAACATTCTTGCACATGTGGAGCCCTTTCCCTCCTCTAAGATCTCTTTGGGATATAGACCCAATAGAAACAGTGCTGGGTCACAGGGTATGCACACTTTGATAATTTTTGAGCATAGTTCCAGATTACTCTCCAGAATGCCCGGATCCATTCACAGTTCCACCAACAATGTATTAGTGTCCCAGTTTTCCCACATCCCCTCCAACATTCATCGTTACCTTTTCCTGTCATTTTAGCCAATCTGACAGGTGTGTAGTGGTACCTCAGAGTTGTCTTAATTTGCCTTTCTCTGATCAATAGTGATTTGGAGCAACTTTTCATATGACTAGAGCTGGTTTTAGTTTCATCATCTGAAAATTGTCTGTTCATATCCCTTGACCACTTATCTATTGAAGGGTGGCTTGAATTCTTATAAATATGAGACAATTCTCTATATATTTTAGAAATGAGGCCTTTATCAGAACCATTAAATGTAAAGATGATTTCCCAATTTGATGCTTCCCTCCTAATCTTGTCTGCATTAGTTTTATTTGTACAGAAACTTTTTAACTTAATATAATCAAAATTATCTATCGGATGTTCAATTAAGACTTCCAAGTCTTCTTTGGACATAAATTTATTCCACCTTCACAGGTCTGAGAGGTAAACTATACTACGGTCCTCTAATTTGCTTACAATATCACTCTTTATATCTAGATCATGAACCCATTTCGATCTTATCTTGGTATGTGGTGTTAGGTATGGGTCAAGCCCTAATTTCTTCCATACGATTTTCCAATTTTCCCAGCAGTTTTTGCCGAATAGTGAGTACTTATCCCAAAAGCTGGGGTCTTTGGGTTTATCAAACACTAAATTATTAAAGTTATTGCCTAGATTGTCCTGATAACCTATCCTATGCCACTGATCGACTGCTCTATTTCTTAGCCAGTACCAAATGGTTTTGATGACCGATGCTTTATAATATAGTTTTAGATCTGGTACAGCAAGGCCACCTTCATCTGCCTTTTTTTTTTCATTAATCCCCTTGAAATCCTTAACCTTTTGTTCTTCCAAATGAACTTTGCTACTATTTTTTTTCTAGATCTGTAAAATAATTTCTTGGGAGTTTGATTGGTATCGCACTAAATAAGTAGATTAGTTTGGGTAGTATTGTCATTTTTATTATATTTGCTCTGCCTACCCATGAGCACTTAATGCTTTTCCAATTGATTAGGTCTGATTTTATTTGTGTGGAAAGTGTTTTGTAGTTTTGTTCGTATAGTTTCTGACTTTTCCTTGGCAGATAGATTCCCAAATATTTTATCCTATCATCTGTTATTTGGAATGGATTTTCTTTTTGTATCACTTGCTGCTGAATTTTGTTGGTAATATATAAAAATGCTGATGATTTATGTGGATTAATTTTGAGTGCTGCCACTTTGCTAAAGTTGTGAATTGTTTCTAGTGGTTTTTTAGTTGAGTCTCTAGGGTTCTCTAAGTATACCATCATGTCATCTGCAAAGAGTGATAATTTGGTTTCTTCATTACCTACTCTAATTCCTTTTATATCTTTTTCTTCTCTTATTGCTAAAGCTAACATTTCTAATACAATATTAAATAGTAATGGTGACAGTGGGCAGCCTTGTTTCACT
>JAJPUD010008979.1:59226-80805 GCA_023553655.1 Myrmecobius fasciatus
TCCTTATCTCTTTTGATTAGATCTATCTTGGCTTTTACTTGATCTGACATAAGGATTGCTACCCCTGCTTTTTTTTGTTCACCTGAAGCATAATAGGTTCTCCTCCAGCCTTTTACCTTCATCCTATATGTGTCACTATGTTTTAGATGTATTTCTTGTAGACAACATATTGTGGGATTCTGGTTTTTAATCCAGTCTGCTATCTGCTTCCACTTTATGGGAGAGTTCATCCCATTCACATTCACAGTTAGAATAACTAATTCTTTATTTCCTGCCATCTTATTTACCTGTTATGTTTTTCCCTTTCCTTTCCCCTTTCTCCCTTCCCCCCTTGTCAGTACTTTGCTTTTGATGACCCCCTTCCCCAAACAATACTCCACCCTTTACATCCCCTCCCGCTGTTTTTATTCCTTTGACCTGATTCTTCTATTTGCCCTTCTATTAGTTTATCCCTTTCTTTTCCTCCTTTCCCTCCCACTTCCCTCCAGCAACAGACAAGTTTCTATGTGAAATCAAGCGTCTGATATATACTTTTAGAGCCCAACCTGATGAGAGTAAGATTTACACAATGCTCAACTCCCTCCCCTCTTTCTCTCAATTATATTAGGTTTTCTTTGCCTCTTCAAGAGATTTTACCTTGTTTTTACCTCCTTTTTTAGATCTTATTTTACCACTTTTTCCCTCTTTTCCCCACTATGACAACCTTTCCTCCTCTAGTTTTCTTTTTCATATTATCAAAGTAATATATAATTAATTATACCCCCAAACTTTAAGTATCCCCATAGTAGAAATAGAGTTCTCAAGAGTACTTTCCTTTTTACCTTTTTATGCTTCTCTTGAGTTTTGTGTTTGGTTGTTGAATTTTTTCTTCACATCTGGTCTTTTCATTAGAAATAGGTGAAATTCACCTATATCATTGAATGACCATCTTCTTCCCTGGAGGATAATGTTCATTCTAGCTGGATAGGTTATTCTTGGCTGTAATCCAAGTTCCATTGCCTTTCAGAATATCTGGTTGCAGGCTCTTCGATCCTTCAATGTGGAGGCTGACAGATCATGTGTGATTCTAATTATTGATTCTTGGTATTTGAATTGTTTCTTTCTAGCTGCTAGCAGAATCTTTTCCTTGGTGCGATAGTTCTGAAATTTAGCTACGATATTCCTTGGGGTTTTAATTTTGGGGTCTCTTTCAGGAGGTGATTGGTGAATTCTTTCAATGGTGATTTTGGCATCTGATTCTACAATCTGAGGGCAGTTTTCTTTCAGGATTTCCTGGAAGATAGTGTTTAGGTTCTTTTTTTCATCATGGCTTTCAGGAAGTCCAATAATCTTTAGATTGTCTCTCCTAGATCTATTTTCCAAGTCAGTTGTTTTCCTAGGAGATATTTCATATTTTCTCCTAATTTTTCATTTTTTTGCTTTTGTTTGACTGATTCTTGAAGTCTTTTTGAGTCATTCACTTGCATTTGTTCAATTCTTATTTTTAAAGTGTTGTTTTCTTCAGTTACCTTTTTAAGCTCCTTTTGTAACTGGAGAATTGTATTTTTTTGTTCATTGCAGTCTTTTCCCACTTCACTAATTTTATTTTTCAATAAATTGGTGTGTTTTTCATATCTCTTTTGCAGGGCATCATATCCTTCTTGCACTGATTTCAGTTTATTTTCCCATTTATCCTCCAGCTCTCTTTTGAGGTTCTTTATGCAATTTTCCAGAAAGGCCTTTTGAAAAGGGGACCAGTGATGGTCCTTTCTGATTTTCTCTGGATTTTTGTCTAAAGGAACCTCTGAATCTGGGGTGATCATCTCTTCTTTCTCTTTATAAAATCTGTCTATGGTGAGAGCTGTCTTTTGCTTCTTCATTTTTTTTTTAGACAGGGTAGATGTCTCTTTAAGGCTCGGAAAAACGGTGGCTGAAGTTCTTTGCCCTGGGGCACTTCGGGGAATTAACTTAAGGTGCTGGGCCGGTGGGGGCTAGGACTAAGTCCAAATTACTCCTTAAACAAGTCAAGTCTGCCAGAACACCTGCCCCCAATCAGGGCAGAGTGTCCCGAGTGCCTCAGATAAACTCCAGGTGTTTAGAGTTTGGAGTTTGGAGTTTCTGCCACAGTGAGCTGAGTCCCACCCTCACTTCCGGCATATACCACTGTTTCTCCCTCTGTCTGAGTTAGACAAACCTGATATGAAGTTCTTCAGAGATATCAGCAAGCAGTGTCCATATATTTCTGGATTTGTTGACTTGAAGATCAGTTCAGAGGCTTATTTTATTGTTGATTTGAGAGAAGATTGGAGGAGGTCACAGAGAGTCAAGTTTTCACTTCGCCATCTTAGCTCCACCCCCTTCTTTATTGCTTTTTGTGGTTATTCTTCTTTTGATCTGTTTCTTCTTTTTTAATTGTGACTAATATGGAAATATGTTTTATATAATAAGTATGTTATTTTTATAAGCAATAACATGTTATACATGTATAACCTAAATCAAATTGTCTACTATTTTAGGAAGAGGGAGGGAGGGAAAATATTATAACTCAAAACTGTGTTAAAATGACTACTACATTTTATCATAGTGTAGTGTGAAAAAAGTAAAAAAAAAACATTTAAAAAAGTTTTGAAAATCCTCTACTTCGTTACATGTTCATGTTGTCCCCTTAAATATTATGTCCTTACTACTTAGATTATTATTGGCTTTAACCTTAACTCCTTTTCTTTCCAGAATATTAGATTCCAAGCTATCTGATACTTTAATGTGGAAGATGCTACATCTTATGTGATCCTTCCTATGGATTGATTATATCTTAATTGCTTCTTTCTGGTTATTCACAAGATTTTCTCCTTGACCAGAAAGTTCTGGGATTTGGCTTTGATATTTCTAGGATTTTCCTTTTGAGATCCCTTTAAGAATGTAATTAGTGGTTTCTTTCAATTTATATTTTATAATCTGATTCTAAGATAATGGGGCATTCTTCTTTAATAATTTCTTGAAATGTGATGTCTAGGCTTTTGTTATCATGACTTTTAAATAGTCCACTATTTCTTACATTATCTTTACTTGATTTAGTTTGTATGTCAGTTGTTTTACTAATGAGATATTCCACATTTTCTTTTCATTATTTTGATTTGCTTTACAATTTCTTTAAATCTTATAGAGTTATTAGCTCTCTGCCCAAATACAATTTATAAAGAATGTTTTTTTTTCCTTCAGGGAAATTTTGTATCTCTTTATTTGGGAAATTCTACTTTTTACAGAGTTCTGTTTTCATTGAAATTGTGTGCCTCTCTTACTATTTGGACAATTCTGTTTTTTTAATGTGTTATTTTGTTCAGAATGGTTTGTGCTTCGCTGAGCTATTCTATTTTCATTATTTTCTTCATTTTAATTTCTTTTCCCAAATTTTCCTCTACTGCTCTTATCTCTTGTGTAGTTTGCATTTTTTCTCTTAGAATTTTTGTTTGCAGAGCTAATAATTCTATAATCTTAGGGTGGCCCAAGGGCCTCAGAGAAACTTCCCAGGTGCTTAGAATCTGCCATACTGAGACCCTACTTGGCTTCCTGTCCTGTCTCCCAGAGCTGCCATCTGAGCTTGGCAAACTGACTGACCCCTGCCCATCTGAAACAGACCTGCTCTGGAGCTCTTCCAAGGTAGCTTCTTCTAGGTATGTGTTGTGCTCCAAGTATTTGGGGGCGCTTTGACTCCAGAACCAGTTTAGAGGCTTGATCTGCTGTTGGTTTGACAGAAGATCAGAGGAGGTCACATGTCTGCACTCTGCCATCTTGGCTTTGCTTTTCAGGGTAAGTGACTTGCCCAGGGTCACACAGGTAGGAAGCTTTAAGTGTCTGAGGCCAGATTTAAACTCAGGTCCTCATGATATCAGGACTGGTGCTCTATCCACTGCACCAAGTAGCTGCCTCACTGTTTTTTTTTTTTTTAACAAAGATACTGATGTGGCTTCTCATTATCTACTCCAGCTCATTTTACAAATAAGTAACTGAGGCAAATAGGGTTATGTTACTTAACCAGAGTCATATAGCTAGTAAGTGTTTAAAGTCAGATTTGAACGTAAGAAGATGAATCTTCTTGACTCCAGACCTAGCATTCTATCCACCTATGCCCCAATGACCATGAAGGAAAGTTAGTGCTATTCTTATTGCCATTTAACAGATGAGGAAACTGAGGCAAACAAAGATTAAGTGACTTGTCAAGGGACACCTAGCATTGTCTATGGCCATATTTGAATTCAAGACTTCCTAACTCTAGGCTCAGAGTTCTTTCTGCCATGCTACATAGCAGTACTACTCAGAATATGGACAGTTCCTTATGGGGGATTTATGGGAGGACATGGCACAAATTATTGAAAACAAGAGATCATGGATGGGTCATAATAATCATTAAAAGAAATGCTCATTTTCATGAGAATACAAACCCACTGAAATATCAGTGGAGTCCCAGTACCTTCCTTGGTCCATTGTTGGCATTTTGTAAATATTTGTTGAATTGCTAGAATTCCTATAGACTAACTCAACCACAAGAGTTAAAATGGGGAGATTCTATGAAAAGCCACTGGTTCCCTTTGTCATGCCAACAAAGCAAATGAGTTTTGACTTTTGTGGGGGGTTTTGCTAATTGTTATTTCCATACAATATTTTAAATAGCCAGCAAAGCTCTAAAAATAATATCATGATTTTTTTTAACCACACTGACCTTTTGAAAATCTCACTCTCTCTCTTCCCTTTCACTATTCACTGAGAGAAAAAAGTGAATCTTATGAAAGAGGTCACTAAATTTGCCTCCTGGCCCCTTCTCCAGACATTAATATCATTGTATTCCTCTGTCACTCTGCCAGTTACTGAGATGTTGTTTCTAAAACCACTGCTTTTTGGAGCCTGGCTTTCTAAGAAAACAGACCGGGTAGTGTGATCTATCAGTGACATTTGGTCCACTGTAAATTAGCCTGTCTGCAAGGCTGGAGAAATTACTCTGAAGGAAAGTTGCTTAAAGTTCATTTTTGATTACAGTGATAGAAGCTACAGTAGTTAGAGGCCTTCAGCAAGCTGAGATAAAGGAAAAGAGAAAGACTGTCATCAGCCAAAGGTAATAGGCAGTTCCAGATCCAGGAGATGAAAAATACTTCTCAATTACCAGCCCCCAACAATCCAGTTTTGTAAGCTAGACCAGGGACTCCAAATGAATGAATGGATGAATGAAAATCAATTATCAAATCTTTAATATGTGCCTAGCACTATACTAAGTACTACAAATACAAATATAAGAGGGAAATGTATATCCCTAAGAATGGTGGTCAAGGGAGGGAGTTACAAACTTGGAAGTCACAAAAGTGGTGAGTGAAACAATGGGGCAATCAATTGACACGACCTTTTTAGAAACAATGGTAGTGTCACCCTGATTACAGTTCTCAGAGTAAAAAGCAAAAATACGAGTGGTAAAGGTAGAAAATGGCTAGGGAAAGATGAGATTGTATTTTCCCAGGAAGTGCCAACCTGAGAAGAATCCACCAGTTGATTCTCCTCCAATGGACGTGAATGAATGAAGGAATGAATAAAACAATCACATGTATACTTATATAATTTATATGCTGTAATATTTTTCTACTTTATATGCTACATATTTGTATACATTATCAACCTACCATCTGCCAATTACTGTGCTAAACAGTGGAGATAAAAATTGAAAAGCAAGATGGCCCCTGCTTTGAAGGAACTCACCAAATCGTATCTGAGTTTGTAGGAGTCTGTATAGCTTTACCTAAGTAATCTTTGTGAGAGATTCATCCTCTTCTCTTTATGTTTTGGCTGGGTTGGAGTTTGAAGTCCCTTTCTCCAAAATCAACAGTGATACCAACTATAATATAGACTAGGAAGGTGTCCATCATCATCATTATTAGCAACAACAGCAGCATCAACTGATATTCATTTACTAATACCTAGGAAGGAGATAGTTTTTGTAGGAAAATCAATCCAAAAACAATCAATAGGTGAAATATTATACTTTTGTCCCCAGTGAGCCTACACTGTCTTTAAGTTCAGATACAAAAGTCTATTTGACATAGAATTTTTTTTCATAATTCAGTGCCAAACTACTATTTCAGCTTTATTACATGTTACTTTCCTCTACACACTTTATAATGAAGCCATACTGATGTTCTTGTTATTCCTCATATAAAATTATCTTCTTGCCATCTCTATGGATACCTAGTTCTTCATACCTGGAACACAGTAATCTCTGCCTCTCAGATTAACTTATTTCCTTCAGACTTCCCTTAAATGTCACCTTTCATATGAAGTCTTCCTTGATTCCCAAATAGAGGCATCATGCCCAAAACAATTGTTTTCTATTTATATAGAAAATGAAGCTAATGACTTTGCACAACTCTGCTTTACTTAAATGCAATTCATTTCAAGATATTACCCTCCTAATGTCACTGATACTCTTCAAGAATGAAGGACAAACAATTCTGGCCTTCACTGGGTGACCAATGACAGATCTCAGCCCAAAATCCGATTTGTTCATTGTTTGGGTTTTGATGGCTCCAAGTAAATGCAAGTAGCAAATGTTTTTTTTTTTTTCCTTCTGGCCAGAAACTCTAAATGTCTTACCCTCTCAGCAGGATTCTTTTGGGAAGGCAACCTAGACCATCTATCATCTCAGTTTTCACTTCATCTTTAATCACTGAATGGTGATTGTTTCAGACAAAGTAATATCTGGAAAAAACTTTTGCTTAAGAAGGCTAATGTCTTCCACTGAATCCTGGGTCACCATCAGTCATCTTGACTTACGTAGTGAATTGGACTCTGATGACTCTGTAAGAGAGTGAGATTGATTGTTTTGCATTGCTCTGCCTCAGTTAAATTTAATGCACTTGCAAATCAAGCTATCACCTTCCTGTTTTCAGTAGTAACTCCTTGAGAATGAAAAAAAACAAACAATAACATCAACAGAAACAATAAAAGGCAGAACTACAGCTTTTAGAGGCAGCCCATTTTGAGATAGTGCAAATTATTGAGATGGTTTTATTTTTTGCTTTTTCCCCCAGGATCAAGCCTGGATTTTTCACTTTTTAACTTGTACCTAGTTCTGCCTTTTTGGATCAAAAAGACCAAGTTCAAATTTTTGCGCAATGTTAGCCTTTAAATACATAAAAGCAAACTATGACTTCACTCCAATATCTCTTCTCCGAAATATTTCTAGTTCCTTATACTAATTCTGACATGGAACAGATTAGAAATCCTTTACCAAACTAATTGTCTTGATCTTCAATGTTTTGTTTCCAAATCATGTGCTCTTTCTATTCTGTATTATCTGTTTAAAGATGACTTCTAAACTTCAAAATGCAGTGGAAAGAAGAATGAGAAGAGGGAATAGGATCTGTCTGTTATACTTAATAATTCTGTTCAAGTTATCCTTTCCTGCTAAAGAAGCTCAATGCTTTAGATAAGTGAGATACTTGATTCCCCTCCACCTACTTGCTCATACTGTGAAATCCTGGTCAACTCCCAATTTCTAGAGTGAGTTTCTTCATTATCACTCATTATCATTGATATTTCTTAAATAATGTGTTAATTAAAAACTGGATTTGTTGGTTATATTTTTTTCCATTGGCTGCATCCAAACAAACATAAAAAGTAACACCAGATCTGGGATGCTCTTAAGTACCAAGCAAATCCTCTACTGAATTTCCTGGCCATATGGTAACCAAGTTATCATGTCACCAACAATAAAGAAATCTGCCTTGACTCACTGAAAAATTTCCAGTGACATTCCAGCCTAGAGGATTCATAAAATCAGTTACATTTAACAACATTTTCATCCTTGATCAATTGGAGAAAACACATACACATATATTTCTTTTTAAAAATTCACTTGATGGGCATTCAAGGAAATTGGACAAGTTTCTCAGGGGAAGAGCTATAATAACTTTTGACCCCCAGCCATGATTTCTTGTTATTTGACAACCCTATTGAAATGGAGGAATTTTTGTTTGCTGCACTAAAGGAAAACCCTTCCCTGAGCAGATGTTAAGAAAGGTTAAATGTAAACATTTTGTAAGCCTGAAACTTATCTTTTGCCATGCAAAAATCAAATAATGTGTGTGCATGTGTACATGTGTGCATGTAGGGATACACTAGCTAAGATCTAACATCACAGGACCCTATGTTTAGAGGTAAAAAGAATCTCAAATATTATCTATTCAAACCCTCACATTATATGGATCAAACAACTAAGGCCCCAAACAGGGTGTGGGTTATTTAAAATGTTTGTTGTTGTTCAGTCATTCCAGTCATGGCCAACTCTTCATGATCCCATTTAGGGTTTTCTTAGCAAATATAATGGAGTAATCATTTGCTACTTCCTTTTCCAGAATGTTTTATAGAAGGGAAAACTGAAGCAAATGGGGCTAAGTGGCTTACCTGGGGTCACAAAGTTAGTAGGTGTCTGAGGCCAGACTTGAATTCAGGAAGGTGAATCTTTCTGGCTCCAGGCCAAGTACTCTATCCACTGAGCCACCTAATTGTTCAAGTATAATGGATAATTAAAAGAAAAGGTATTATCAGCATTGTCATCAGCAGCAGCATCTTCATCATCATCATCTGAAAAGTTTACCAAAGTCATGTAAGGGGGAACACCTATCTAATTTAATCTTGAATGGAGTTAAGAATTCTCACAGGCAAAGGTGAAGAAGAAATGTATTTCAGGCATGGGGAAGCATTTGTAAAAGCACAAAAAATGAAACATGGAATGCTGAATTTGGAGAAGAGCAAATAATCCAGTTTGACTGGAACATAGTGAATGAGATAATTATGTAAAATAAGTCTAGGATGGTAAAATGAAATTAAAGTGTAGAGAGCTTAAAATGCCAGATTGAGGAGTTAGTGTTTTATAATAAAGATGAGCCACTGGAGCTTCTTCATCAAGAAAATGAGAGGATCAAAGCTGTGATTTAGAAATATTATGAGCCCCTTTATTGAAAAGAGGAGTATTTTGAAGCAGGAGACTAATTCAAAAGTTACTACAATCCTCCATTAAAGAAAAAGTAAGGTTATTGGTCATGGGAGTGGAGAGAAAGTCTATGGAAGAAGTATTGTACAGACTGATTCAACAACACATTGCCACTGATTGGACATGGGGAAAGATCAAGGAGGAAGGATCAATATTATCGTGAATATTATAAAGGGCTAATCAAATATCTATTCCAAGTATTATATTGGTCATTTCTTAAAAACCCATGCTTTACTGCAAAGAAATAATTTTAATTAGACTATCATTCATTTATTATAGGTAAACTATCACAATATGTTAAAAACAAATGAATCTTTTGGTTCCCTTCCAATCCTATCACAGTGGCAGGTTTCTCCATGGGAATCTTTGTTTGCAGACTAAATGTCACAAAAGCCAAGAGCGTAAGAAGTGTCTGTTAAAGAAATGGAAGATTTGTGGTCTATAACCATCTTATGATGAGGCTTTGATCCAATGCCTCAACATTTATTCCAGAATCAGAATCTCTGAATTAGAAGGAAGCTCAGAGGCAATCAAATGCGATTCATACTCAAGAAAAATTCATAATGTCATAAATGGCAAATGATTGTCTGGCTTTCACTCAATAATAGTTAGATATTACTACTTTCTCAGATACCACTACTGCCTCAGGCAGTTCATTGTTCTTTGGGATGAGCCTAATTATTGGAAAGATTTGTGGTTTTTTGTTTGTTTCTTTGTTTCTGTTTTCTCCAAGTAAAGCCAAGCATTGCCACTTTGCAACTTTTACTTATTTTTCTAAGCAGTGCCCTCACAATAAATAGGAAAGTGAAAATAGCTAGAATACTTATAGCTTATTAAGGTTTATAAAACACTTTACATATATCATTATCATTTGATTTTCACAAAAACCCTGTGAGATAGGGGACATATCCCTATTTTCACATTTGAAAAAACTAAGGCAAACAGAGGTTAAATAGTTTGGTCAGGGTCACATAAATAGATTAGATTTATGTGTGTGATGTGAACTTTTTTATTGGTCTGGTGAAGTCTATGGGTAATACTTTCTTGGGATAATTTTTTTAAATGCAAAAACTAAAAAATAGACAAAACCCAGAACTACCAGATAATTTATTAAGTTGAAATAAGGTATGTTTGTATGCATGTGTGCACATACACTATATTTCAATGCAATAAGTTTATTTATATATATATACACATACAAAACATGTTATATACATATACATTTATGCATATATACATACACTATACATAGTGTATATTGGATTAGAAAACCACAAATTAAAATTATATAGATAGATAGATAGATATAGATATAGATATAGATCACTGCCATGTCATGGCAAGGGGGCTTGCATAGTTCAATGAAACTATGAGATAAATAATGTAGGATTATCCAAGACATACAGGTCATAGTAAAAAATTCTGCCAGGCAAACCACTCTAGTGTCTATTCCAAAAAAAACCTATAAACAATATTAAAATGATTTTTAAAAACATGACACTAAAAGATGAGCCCCTCAAGTAGAAATGTTTTCAACATGTTACTCTGAAAGAGCAAAGGACAACTACAAGTAGCTCCAACACTACTAATGAAGCAGCTAGACCAAAACTGAAAGGAAGCTCAGCTGTGGATGCATCTGATGATTAAAGGAAAGTCCAATAAAGTAAAAATCGATATTACATAAGAATCTGAAATGTAAGAGCAATGAAGCAAGGTAAGTTGGATATAGTCAAATAAGAGAAGGAAAAATTAAACATCAGCATTTTAGGTGAACTTAACTGGATGAGAATAGGGGAATTTATTTTAAGCATGACATATATTACTAAGAGTAAGAATCCCAATAAAAGAGTGAGAAAATCAGTCCTTGCATATACTTTCAAACAAGACAGAATGATATATCTGTTTGAATAGAAAGCAAACCATTTCACAACACAGTAATAATATAGGTCTGTCCATCAAACACTAGTGCTGAAGAGACAAAAGTTGATCATTTCTATAAACATCTACATCTTCTAGAAATAGCAACAACAACAACAAAGACATAACATTCATCATAGGGGAATGTAGCACAAAAGAAGGTAACAAAAGATAATGGAAATAAAATAATGTTTGGCCTTGGAGTACAAAATTAATCAGGACAAAGATGACTCTGGTCATAACAAACACTTTTGTTCAACAACCAAAAGCCAACTGTATACAAGAACATCACTAGATAGTCAATATCAAAATCAAATTGATTATATACTTTGCAGCCAATGGTGGTGAAGCTCTTTACAATAAGATAAAAATATGAACTTCAGCAGATTGTGGCTCAGATCATGAGGTTTTTCATTGCAAATTTTAGACTTTAATTGAAGAATGTAGGGAAAACTATCAGACTGTATAAGTGTGACCCAAATAACACTCCTGATGAATATTAACTGGAAGTGATGACTAGATTTAATTGAGAGATTTTTGAAAGGAGATTATAAAACTGCAGCAGGTCTTTCTGTGATCAGTAGAAATTGAGAGGATGCTTATAAGTTGTGGCTGAACAAGTTGTGTTATGTGTTTGTAATGAAATTTTATTGTGCAGGAAGAAGCTAGGTGGTGGAGTAGATAGAGCACCAGCCCTATTGTGAGGATGACTTGAATTCGTACCTGGCCTTAGATACTTGAAAATTATTACCGGTGTGACCTTGGGTGAGTCAATTAATCCTGATTGCCAAAGGAAGGAAGGAAGGAAGGAAGGAAGGAAGGAAGGAAGGAAGGAAGGAAGGAAGGAAGGAAGGAAGGAAAGAAGGGAGAATGCTTCAGTTTGAATTAACATAACAAGTTCTTTTTCTGGAGATGAACAGCATCTTTCATCATGAGTCTTCCATAGAACAAGATAAAGTCAAAATAGTTCAAGATCTACAAGTAAAGGATAATACAATTAGAAGAGCATGGAAGAGTTTATTTATTTTTGGATAAGGGAAGAATTTAGTACTGAAGAAAATACAGAGCAAATTATGTAACGTTGAATAGATAGTTTTGATTACAATAAGTTAAAAAGATTTTACACAACCAAAAATAATGCTGTCAAAATCTTAAGAAAGCAAGGGGAAAGTTTTCAACATTATCTCAGATTAAGGCCTAATTTTTCTTTTTCTTTTTTCTTTTTTTTTCTTGCTTTTTGCTGAGGCAATTGGGGTTAAGTGACTTGCCCAGGGTCATACAACTAGGAAGTGTCTGAGACCAGATTTGAACTCAGGTCCTCCTGACTTCAGGGCTGGTGTGCTATCCACTGTGCCACCTAGCTGCCCCCTAAAGGCCTAATTCTTTCAAACATATGGAAAACTGTGTCAGATTTATAAAAATATAAGTCATTCCCATTGAAAAAAAAATCATCAAAGTATATGAGTAGGCAGCTTTCAAAGAAATCAGAGCTATCTATAGTCCAATGAAACACAATACTAATTCCTATTAAAAACATCAGAAAGCATAGGAATAAAGGGAGCTTTTCTTAAAATGGGAAGTAATATTTAGCTAAAATCATATCCCACACAATTTAATAAGTATTTATCAAGGTACATTGCTTTTGCTGAATATACATAGCCTAAAATAAAATGGTCTCTGGACTCATTTTCAGTTCTAGGTCCATATGTTTTTTAATAGTATCCATAACCACACAGTGCCTCTCTAAAAATCAGCTGTAAGTCAGTTAGAGAAAGATAACCATGATCTTGAAAAATCTTGAGTTTATGCCTTATGAGAACCATTGAAGAAAATGGAATTGTTTATTATTGAAAAAGAAAAGTCGAAGAGGGGCTCATAATAGCTGAATTGCAAGTTTTTGTAGAGTTGTCAAGTGAAAAAGTGATTTGACACATAAATTGCCAGCATTTCTCTGTTATCAAGAAAGCCCAGGGGCAGCTAGGTGGCACAGTGGAGAGCACCAGCCCTGAAATCAGGAGGACCTGAGTTCAAATCTGGTCTCAGACACGTAACAGCTGTGTGACCCTGGGCAAGTCACTTAACCCCAATTGCCTCAGTAAAAAAGCAAAAAAAAAAAAAAAAAAGAAAGAAAGAAAGAAAGAAAGAAAGCCCAGCAGCAAGAGATAAAGAGAAATCCCATTTAAAAATAACTGTAGACAATATAAAATATCTGGGAGTTTACCTGTCAAGATAAAAATAGAAACTGTATGAACAATTTTCACAAAAATAAAATCACATCTAAACAATAATAATGATATCAAATGCCCTGCATAGGCTGAGCTAATATAATAAAATGACAATTCTACCTAAATTAGTATGTTTTCAGTGCCATACCAATAAAATTGCCAAAAAATTACTTCATATAGCTAGGGAAAAAAATAACAAAATTCAGCTGGAAGAACAAAAAGTCAAGAGTATCGGGAATTAATGAAAAAAATGCAAAGGGACTAAAACTATATTTTAAATAATTTATATTTTAAAGTGACAGACATCAATCAAATCATTTGGTATTGGCTAAGAAATTCTAGTGAATCAATGGAATAGATTAGGTACCCAAGACACAGTAGTCAATGATCTCAGCAATCTACCATTTGATAAACCAAAAAACTCTAGTTTCTAGAATAAGAACTCACTAGTTGACCAAAAATGCTGGGAAAACTAGAAAATAGGCTGGCAGAAACTAAGCATAGACAGTATTACACACCATATACCAAAAGGTCAAAACGGGTTCATGATTTAGGCATAAAAGGTGATACTATAAGAAAACTAGGAGAGCAAGGGAGAGACTAACCTGTCAGATCTTTGAACAAGGGACCAATTTATGGCCAAATAAGAACTAAAGAATATTATGAAATTAAAAGTGAGTAATTTTGTTCACATTAAATTAAAAAGGTTTTGCACAAACAAGTCAATGCAGCCAAGATGAAAAGTGAAGTAGAAAGTTGAGAAAATAATTTTACAGCCAGTGTTTCTGAGAAAGGCCTCATTTATTTTTATATGATTATAAACTGTTTTTATTTCTTTTTAAATTATGTATTTAATTTCCCCCAGTTACATTCAAAGCAATTTTTTAATAAAGCTTTTTATTTACAAAACATATGAGCAATTTTTGTTTTTAAGATTTTTGAGTTCTAGGTTCTCTTCCTTATCTCCCCTCCCCCAATTAAGAAAACACATGTGAAGGTATGCAAGATATTTCCTGAAAGGTCAAATTGTGAAAGAAAACATAGATCTCTTACCCTAATGAAAATAAAAACCTTAAAGAAAAATTAAGTTAAAAAGAAAGAGACAGAGAAAAAAAATATAAAATACTTCAATCCTTATTCAGACACAATCAGTTCCTTCTCTGGGGTATGAATAGAATTTTTCATCATAAGCCATTCAGAATAGTCATGAATGATTGCACTGCTGAGAATAGCAGTCATTTATGATTGATCATACTGGAACATTGTTTACTTTGTACACAGTATATTTTACTTTGTTCATGGAGGACTTTCCAGATTTTTTTTTTCTCTGAGAGCATTCTGCTCACCATTTCTCAAAGAACAATAATATTCCATCACAAACACATACCATAGTTTATTGAACAATTCTGCAATTGATGGACATTCCCTCAAATTCTATTTTTTTTTGTTCTGAGAAGAGTTACTATGAATATTTTTGTACATATAAGTAATTTTCGTTTTTTTGTTATTGTTTTTTCTTAATCTCTTTTGGTATTCATGCATAGTAGTGATATAGTTAAGTCAAAGCATATGCAAATATTTGTAGTCTTTTGGGTACAAATCATATCTTTTGATCATTTATCTATTGGGCCATGGTTCTTATCTTTTTATAAATTTGATTCAATTCTCTTTATGTTTGAGAAATATGCAGAGAACTGAGTCAAATCTATAATAATACAAGTCATTCCCCAAATGATAATTCAAAGTATATGAATAGAAAATTTTCAGATGAAGAAATTAAAGCCATTTGTAGTTATATGAAAAAACATGCTTGAGATTACTATTGATTAGAGAAATGCAAATTAAGACAACTGTGAAGTACCTCTTCATACCTCTCAGATTGTCTAACGTAACAGAAAAAGGTGATGAAAAATGTTGGAAGGAATGTAAGAAAACTAAAACACTAATGCATTGTTGGTAGAATTGTGAAATCATTCAACTATTCTGGAGAGCAATTAAGAACTATGCCCAAAGGGCTATAAAACTGTGCATATCATTTGATCCTATTAGTGTCACTACTGCGCCTGTATCCCAAAGATATCATAAAAAAGGGAAAGGACCCATATGTGAAAAAATGTTGTAGCAGCTCTTTTTGTAGTATCAAGGAATTGGAAATTAATTGGATGCCTATCATTGGAGGAATGGCTGAATGAGTTATATTATTGTTCTACGGGAAATGATGAGTAGGCTGATTTTAGAAAAGCCTGGAAACACATACATGAACTGATGCTGTGTAGTGAGCAGAATCAATACAATATTGTATACAGTAACACAATTATGAGATGATCAACTGTTATGGACTTGACTCTTTTCAACAATGAGGTAATTCAAAACAATTCCAATGGCCTTCAGATGGAAAATGCCAATTTCATCCAGAGAAAGAAGTATGGAGACAGAATATGGATCAAAACATAGTATTTTCACCTTTTTTGTTTGCTTTTTCTTTTGCATTTTTTCCCTTTTGAACAGATTTTTCTTAAACAACCTTACAGATAATGGAAATATGTTTTAAAAGATTGTATATGTATAACCTTTATTAGATAGTTTGCTGTTTTGGGAGAGGAGAGCTAAGGGAGGGAGGGAGGAAAAATTTGGAACACAAAATCTTGCAAAAATGAATTTTGAAAACTAGGTATCAGAAAAAAATGCTATTGAGAAAAAAAGAAAAGTTTGACATATTTTACTTGTTTTTAGAAGGCAGAAGCAAGAACAATGGATTGAACTTACAAAAGAACAAATATAGATTTCATGGTGGGAAAAAAACTTTTTAACAAAAAATAAAAGGGAATGGTATATCAACTTACAGAAAAGGTAGTGGGGGTAGAAAGGGGTTGTGTTTTCAACCTCATTGGAAATCTTTGAGCAAAGGTAGGAGGACCAGTTGACTAGATAACAGTGGGAATGATTGCTCAGGTCAGGATTGGATTTCATGCCTTTGAGGTCACTAGCAAATCTAAACTTTGGTAATTCTATGAAGGAAGCCAAAGCTTAAGAACTTGAACTTGTAACTATTGTGCCTTGACCTTTTGTTTGTATTTCATGATTTAATTTTATGTCATCATCTTAATTATAGCTACCTATGTACAATCTATATCTATTATCACTTCATTCTTACACATACACACAATCCATAATTCCAGTAGTTCCTTATTATTTTCAGGTTCTAATATAATTCCTCTTTTTGATATTCATCCCTTCACTACCTTGCTTTATATTACATTCCAGGTTTCCTATGCTTTATTCCCTCCAAATATTTTGCAATCCAATATTACTGATCCCTTTCCTATTAAAAAAAAAAAAAAAACAAGAGAAAAAAAACACTTACTTTCTGTCTCCACTCAGATCTTTTCATTGACTATCTCTCATGCCTGGAATTCTTTTTCTCCTCATCTCTGCTTTCTAGCTTCTCTGTCACCCTTAAAGTACTAGCTAAAATCTCACCTGCTATAAAAATCTTTTTTTCCTATCCTCCTTAATGTTAATATTTTCCCTATGTTGATTTACTTCTATTTTTCCTACATGTGTCATGTCTGTATACAGATGTTTGAATGTTGTTTTCCCAATTAAACAATGAACTTCTTGAAAAGCAGGGGTTACCTTTTTTTGCCTTTCTCTGCATCTTTAACTCCTAGAACAGTCCCTGGCCCATAATGGAAGCTTAATAAATTCTTGTTGATGATTTCATTGGACTGAAAGGTAAATTTAATGAGGACAGGAACTATATTTTACTTAAACTTTATGCCTAGCAAAGTGCTCTATGCACAGTGGACCTTAATCAGTGTTTGCTGAGAGAATTAATAAATTAATTAATCTCTAAGGAGCAAAGCATTTAATACAGAGATTTCATGAGTTTTCAGGACAATCAAAGCAGAGACCTATAGATATTACCTAGCATTCATCTTGTGTCATGTTCCAATTCCCTTGACCAAAAAACCGAGGAAAGTCAATATTTCACTTAAAGGGCAGGCTGTGTTTGGGGCTGAGTCCTAATTGAGATCTCTGGAGGACATGTTCAGTCATTCTGTGGCTTTTGAGCTTCTCCGAGATCAGAGGAAACATGACAGGCACCTAAAAAGAATTCCTCCAGGGTACCAAGGTCATGGAATATAGCAGATTAAAATGACACTAGGGTAGCAACTCTGCTTGCAAAGGACTCTTTCAAGAGATGGCTCTTGAGTGAACATAAAGTTGTCGGTTTTCATAAGCCACTGTTCAGGGCTTGCAGTATTCATTTTTTTAAAAGTCTATCCAGATCAAGCTATGGCACTGAACTAAAAAACTACAGAAATAAAACATCAGCAAGAGGGAAAATATAAACTCCAAACTGCCTCCTGATTCCATCTGGAGAGAAGGCACTATCTCTCATACAGGGTCAGCTCTTTTTCCCAAAGAAGAAGAATTTCTAAGAAGTAGGTAAAAACTCATGCTCAAGACCAAGTATAAATAATCTTTCATTTTTTTCTCAGTGGTTAGTACAGTGCTGTGGTCAAAGAATACTCTGAGTTGAATAGATCAGGCTTCTTAAACTTTTTTCACACAAGAGCCCTTTTTACCTGAGAAATTTTTCTGGGACCCCAGGTATGTAAGTCTATAACATAGGTACACAAATCAAACATTTACAAAAGTATCATTAAATAATAATTATTAAAATGTTAAATCATAATTTCACTAGCCCCACATTCAGTTACTTGACCCCATATAGATTATGATCCAGAGTTTAAGAAACTTTGGAGTAGACTACAATCTCTGCAAATGTGAGCATGATTTCAAGGATGATAATATTGTAAAGTCATTTTAATATTGTCTGACAATTCTGAGGTATCACTTCATATCTCTCAGATTGGCTAAAATGAGAGGAAAAATAATGATAAATCTGGGAAAGAAGGTGGGAAAACTGAGATGCGAATGCATTGTTAGTGACACTGTAAAATAATCTAACCATTCTGGAGAGAAATTCAAAACTATTCTCAAAAGGCTATAAAATTGCACATTTGATCCAGCAACATCACTACTGGGTTTATATCATAAATAAGTCATAAAAAGGGGTAAAGACCCACAAATGCAAAAATTTTTGTGGAAGGTCTTTTGGTAGTGTCAAGAAATTGGGTGAATGTCCATCAATTGGGGAATGGCTGAATAAGTTATGGTATGAATGTAAGAGAATATTATTTTTCTAAAAAAAATGATGAGCAGGTTGATTTTAGAAAAGCCCAGAAGGACTTACATGAACTGAAGCTACCTGATATGAGCATAATCAAAAGAATATTGTACATAGCAATACCAAGATTATGTGAAGATCAATTGTAATGGATTTGGCTCTTTTCAACTATGAGGTGATTCAAGACAATTCCAATAAGTTATGAAAGAAAATGCCATCCACATTCAGAGAGAGAACTATGGAGACTGAATGTAGAACAAAGCATAGTATTTTCACATTATGTTGTTGTTTGTTTTCTTTCTTTCTTTCTTTTGTTTTTTCCTCTTTTGATCTGATTTTTCTTGTGCAGCATGACAGATATGCAAATATGTTTAGAAGAACTGCACATGTTTAACCTATATCATATTGCTTGTTGTCTTGGGGAAGTGGGAGGGAAAGAGAGAAGGAAAAAATTTTGGAATACAAGGTTTTGCAAAGTTGAATGTTGAAAATGATCTTTACATGTATTTTGAAAAATAAAATACCATTCATTACAAATGAAAAAAAAACATCCTGCCTAACCCTTTGTGATTCCTTTTGGGGTTTTCCTAGACGGGTTTGCCATTTCTTCTCTAGCTTATTTTACGGATGAGGAAACTGAGGCAAATAGGGTTAAATGATTTGCCCAGGGACCTATAGCTAGCAAGAACTCAGACTTCCTCCCAGACTCCAGGCCCTGTCTGCTGTGTCACCAAATTGCCCTAAAGAAAATAATAACAATGACTGACAATATAAAAATGCAAAATTTGTAAGGTATTTCTTATGTTATATCCTTTGAGAATCATAGAAATCTGGGAAGATACCCAGTGTATTATTTTCCCCTTTTTCAGATGCAGCATGGCATTTTAGGGAACTATTATTCATGGTTCACCACAGATAGCAAAACTTAGAGGGCATCACAAATTCTTCTTGACTCTAAGTTGAGTATGCTTCCCAATATAACACACTATCTCTACCTCCAACTTCTCCACATGCTTAATGAGATGGCAGATCTAGATACATTTTTATTAACTTCATAAATAATTAACTTAGATGTAATAAGTATTAAATTAAAAGGGTATATCCTATTTCTATAAATAGACTATAAACTTAATTTTTTTTTCTTTTTTTGCTGAGGCATTTGGGATTAAGTGACTTGCCCAGGGTCACATAGCCAGGAAGCATTAAATGTCTGAGGTCAAATCTGCACTCAGGTCCTCCTGACTTCAGGGCTGGTGCTCTCTCCACTGCGCCACCTAGCTGTCCCACCTATAAACTTCTTAACAGCAAGTCTATATAGCAGGTACTTAATAAATGTGTATTAGGTTGATTAAATTGTCTTATAAAATGTCTGTGTAGGAGCAAGATGGTGGAGTAAAGGTAGTGACTGACCTTGCAAACCCCTCAAAAAATCTTTAAATAATTCTCTAAACAAATTCTACAGTGTCAGAACCTACAAATGGATGCAATGAAACAATTTTGATACCCAAGACAATTTAAAAGGTCAGCAGAAAAGTTTGTTGTGCCAGGATGAGAAAGGAGGCAGTCCAACACAGTCTAGGAAAATCAGGAGTAGACCAAAGGGTAAATGAATCAATGGCAGCATGGGTGATTTCTAGGCCCACAGATGGTAAAGTGATCAGACTACAGATGAGAAGGAGATTTACAAAGGTCCCTTTGATGGCACCTGGGGCAGTAATGCATTGGCTATTCTTGGATCTGAGTCACAGTCTTGGTTCTTAGTCCCATAGTGAGGAAGAGCCCTAACACAACAGAGCTTGTAGCTGCAGGAAAATGGGCACCCCGGTCACACTTTGAAGGCAAGTTTGAAAAGAGTGCTTGTGGTCAGTCGCAAACCAATTCATGGCACAGGAGAGTAATTAAACAGACATTTTCTTATTACATACCACCTTGGAAGAGCCAAAAACTTACAGGTCTCAAGCATTATCTCTGAAAACAGCTATATAACAAAATCTGAAACTTGGAATAATAGACTTTTCACTTGAGAAGCAGAGCTACACTTTAGCATAAAGTTAAATGTCAAGAAATAGAAAATGAGCAAACAACAGAAAATAATTCTGACTATAGAGAGTTACACTGGCAACAAAAAAGATCAAAATACACACTCAGAAGAAGAAAACAAAGTTAAAATTCCTGAACCCAAAGTCTCAAAGAAAAATATAAATTGTTCTCAGGCCATGGAAAAAGCTTAAAAAGAGTTGCTGTTGCTGTTTTTTTAATCAAGTAATAAAAGTAAAGAAAATTTGGAAAGAGAAATGAGAGTGATGTGATAAAATCATAAAAAAATCAACAGTTTGGTAAAGGAAACACAGGAAATCCTGAAGAAAATAACAACTGAAAAACAGAATAGGCTAAATGGTAAAAAGGGGCACAAAAATCCAATGAAAAGAAAAATGTCTTGAGAAGCAAAATTGTTCAGTGGAAAAAGATATATGAAAATTCACTGATGAGAACTCCTTAAAATTTGGAAAATGGAGGTATAAAAACTCATTGCAGGCAATAATTCCTTAAAACTTAGAATTGGGCGAATGGAAACTGATGACTTTATGAGAAATCAAGGAACAAACAAAGGAGGTGGAACTAAAATGGTGGAGTGAAGCTAATGACTCTATGAAACATCAAAAATCAGTCGAAACAAGCTAAAAAGAATGAAAAAAAGGAAGAAAATGTAAAATGCCTCATTGGAAAAATAGCTGACCTAGAAAATACATTCAGAAGAGATAATTTAAAAATTATTGATCTCCCTGAAGGCCACGACCAAAAAAGAGCCTGGATAGCATTCTTCAAGAGATCATCAAAGAAAACTGCTGTGATATTCTAGAAATGGGGGGGGGAGGGAGAAAATACTCATTGAATGAATCCATTGATCACCTCCTCAAAGAAATCCCACAAGGAAAACCCCAAAGAACATTGTTGTAAAACTCCACAAATACAATCTCAAGAAAAAAATACAGCAAGCTGCCAAACAAAAACAATTCAAATATCAAGGAGCAACAATCAAAATCACCCAGGATTTGGTGGCTTCTACAATAAAGGATCAGAGGGCCTGGAATATATATTCCAGAAAACAAAAAAGCTGGAGTTACAGACAAGAATTTGCTATCAAGCTAACTGGAGCATCATCTTTTGAGGAGGTGGTGGTTCTTCAATGAAGTAAGAGGCTTTTTAATCTTTTCATTTGAAAAAAAAAA
>JAJPUD010008980.1:0-22648 GCA_023553655.1 Myrmecobius fasciatus
CATCACCTCCCACCCACCTCCTCCATCCTTTGTGCAGATCACTCCCATGTCCCATCACCCTCCACCCACCTTCTCCAGATGCCCCCTCTCCAACTCACTCCCCTTCCCCTCCCGATTCCCATTATTGCCCCCCCTTACTAAAACTCCCCTCCTCAGGGACAGTGGAGAAGATCCAGGCCCTGCCCCTGGCCCAGGTTCTCCACGAGCTGGGGGCTGGCCGGAACCGAGCAGGAGAACCCCTCCACCATGATGTGGGGCTGGAGTTGCTGGTGAGCGTAGGACAGAGGGTCAGTGCAGGTGAGAGCTGAAGCAGGGCTGGGTGGAGGGGGGGGCAGGGTTCCTGCAAATCTCCTGTGAGTAAGGCTTCGGTTCCTGGTCTGGAGACTGGAGTAGTGGGGGCAGCAAACTCGGGGACAAAGAGAGATCGTTCCAGCTACCTGGTACCAAAAGGGTTCTAGGTATCCCTGACCACCACCCAGCCATCCCCTTCCGGACACCCTCCGGGAAAGGCAGAGACCAGGAGGATGCAGCAAGCATTCTAGCAGCACGGAAGGCCCCCTACACAGGTGCCCACATACTCCCACTTTCAGTACCCCTGGCACATGTGCCCAGAGCCAAACCACAGCTGCCTTCAGGCTCTCTCAGCTCTTCTCTGTGGCGCTGCCGCTCAGCAACCTCCTCACCTGCCTTCCCTCTAGTTCTGCTCCAGCCATCCCTCCTTGTTTTTCAGATGAGGATCCCGGGGCCCCAAGGGCCCCAGACATCCTACTTGGCTGCCCCATCCCTCTGGGTTCTGGGTGCAACTGCTCCCTTTCCAATTGTTAGCCCTGCTTCTGATTCTTGGCCAGCCCTTCCTCAGCTCTGGTGGTCTCCCGGAGCTTTCCTTCTGTCCCTCTGGGTTCTGTGATAGCCTGTGCTTTCCATGAAGCTCTTGGCCCCAGTGCCCCGATGTTGCTCTATTTCCCCTCAGGAAGGACCCAGGATCCACCCACTTCCTTATGACCATAGCCTCTCCCAAACCCTTCTGGTTTGTGACGAGGGGTGATTGCCATTTCTTTGTCCCCACGCCTCCATCCCCAGATTCTGCTCCCTCCCAGGGTCTTTTCCTACCTTCCTTGGCTTTTATAAGCAGTCCTCAAAACAGAACTCTGAGCTAGTTCAATTCAACACACACATATTAAGTGTCTGCTGTATACACTATCCTGAACTGGGCAGTGAGGGAGTCAGCTCAGAGAGGAGAGTCCTAGTTTCAGGAACCTCCAGTAGAAGAGGACAGGGCTGGGACATCAATAGAGCTCTGAAGGATATGTGACTTCTTGTCCAACTCTTGGGGGTCAGGCCAGCCTGGGGGCGAGGGGGATCTTTGTGGAGGTCTTTAAAGGGTGTGAGGAGAAAGCACACCAGACAGAGGGCAGAGGGGATGTGCCAGGCTGGCAATAGAGGGAGAGGATGATAGGATTCATGGGGTGGATGAGTGCCAGATGGGGCTGGTACCAGGTGCAGAGGCTGGCCTGGAGATCCAAAGTGAGGTCAGGACTGGAGAGCCAGGCTTAGGAGCCATCGGGTGGTCTTTAATTGGGTGTGGGGAGTCAGTGAAGAGAATGGCGAAAGAAAAGGGCCAAGGGTGAACCCAGATGGACCAGGAAGGGGTCAAGGAGGCATCTCTGAAGACTAAGGGCCAAAATGAGTAATAAAAATGACTCCCAGACCTATAAGGCGTTAAGGATTCATAGCCCTTTGAGGCAGGGAGCAAAGTATTTTGATTTCCCTCACCCAGGTGACTTGGTAAGGGTCACTGAGTACGTCCAAGGAGGTGAGGTCTGAAAGGAGGCTCAGGAGGTTTCATGTGTGACAAGAGGCAGGTCGGGGGAGGGCAGGTGGAGGTGGGAACACTTGAAAGCAGAGGGGCCAGCAGCTGGTGGGGGCACCAGGGTCAAGGGCAGGCAGACGCCCCATGGCAGGAGGAGCAGCAGCAGCATCGTGGGGAGATCATGGTCTGAGTCCAAGGAAGGAGGCTGGAGGAGAGGACGCCGGGACCAGGGGAGGAAGGGCTGATCCGAGCAGGGGCCACCCCCTTGTTTTAATTCTCAGACTCTCCCCCTGGTCTGGGGGGGGGGGTCTTCTGGCCCTGAGGTGGGCACCCCACCCCCTTCTCCCGGGTCCGCTTTGCTGGGCTGTTTCCCCCCATTAGAATGTAAGCTCTTTGAGGGCAGGGCCTGCCTTCGGTGGTTGCCTGTCAGCTCTGCCCCCATTACTGCCCAGGGACCCCCTGGATCCGAGTGCACCACAAGGGCCCCGGCCTGAGTCCGAGACACTGCCAGAAGCTGCAGGAGGCCCTGACGCTGTCCAGCGGGGAGCCCTTCGTGCCAGAGCCCTGCTTTCGGGAGCTCATCCTGCCCCCCTCTATGAGGGGCTGAGCCCGAGGGGAGCCCCGACTTCCGGGCTCCGGAGGTGCCCTTTGCTCTTCCCTTCGGGCGAGATCCGCGTGTGTGTCTGTCCCAAGCCCAGGACGCTCTCCACGTGACGTGCCTCCCCACCGCAGCTGCCGCCCGGGCCCCCTTGGTTGGGGAGGGGGGGGGAGTCTTCTCGGGAATAAAGTGCCGGTTCGGACTAGAGCTCAGCTTGCTTCTGGGGACGGGGCCCCGCTGGTCGGCTCTCTCGGTCAGCGCACCCCGGCGGGCAGGGCGGTGACATCCCAGCCCCAAGTCCAAGGGCATTCCGCAAGCCTGGATGGTTCGCCCCTGGGGCCGGGCGCCTGGGGAGGCGCCATACGTACACTTGGGGGCTACACACGTATAGCGGAGGCCGACGCCCTCATGTGCCGGGAGTCACCCAGAGACAGCAAGTCTCAGGGCAGCAGGGGGCGCTAGCAAGCTTGGAAGGAGAAGTGGTCTTGCTCTTGCGTTGTGTCATCTTGTGTCATCCGCCGTCGCCTTCCAGTTACACTACGTCCCTGCGCAGGCGCAACACGATTTTCTTTTGCCCGCTGGCCGCGCCCCATAACGCTGCGCATGCTCCATGGCCTCCAGTCCGAGCTGACTCCTTCGCTTGCCGGCTGAACGCGAATTCGGACTTGATCGCGCGTGTATTCGTCTCGCGAGATTGCAAAAAAACCTTCCTGATACAGAACCAGCGAGCCCGCGAAAACAGAGAGGTGAGCGCATGCGCCCCCCCGTCGGAACGCGGCTACCCTCCGGGTCCTGCGCTCAGAAGGAACTTCCGTGGGGTGGGGGGGGGAAGGGAAGGGGACTCCCTCTATGCATCCTGTCCCAGCCCAAACCCCAAGTTCAGCTTCCAGTGGTCAACACTGATTAAGCGCCTGCTGTCTTAACGCTACATGTCTTTATAGAGGGAAGACATGGGGAAGCAAGCCCGCGCCAGATCCGAGGGCGGGGGTGGGGGGCACGACCCGGGCAAAGAGGGGAGCCTCTGTGAGCCCCTTGTGCTTTTCTGGGCCGGGCCCGCGCACAGCCACCCGTGAGCGGGGCAAGGTGGTGGCCCACGTGCGGCTAGGCGCCCGCTTCCATCTCCTCCGCTTGGAGGAGCTCCCCCCTCCCTCTTAGCTCTATCTCTGCCCCTCCTATCCCTTCCTCTCCCATCCTCTGCCCACTCCCACTCTCTGCTTTTGTCCCCGTCCCGTTCCCCACTTTGCTCCTTCATCTCTGCCTGCTCCCTCTCCCTGCTCTGGCCCCCCCACCCCTGCATCTCTGCCCGCTCTCCCTCCCTGCTGTTGCCCACCCTCCAGCATCTCTGCCCGCTCCCACCCTCGGCTCCCCTGTTTTTCAGGGCTCTGGAGTGAGATGTGGCCCCTGCGGGCTCCCGGCCCCTGGCGCTTGGCCCTGGCCTCCCTGCGCCGGGCCGCCCGGTCGTACTCGGGCTCTCAGGAAGCAGGTGGTGGCAGGGGGCCCCCGAAGGCCCTGGGTCTGCGCAGCCGCCTGCTGGTGACCGGGCTCTTCGGGACCGGGCTGGCCCTGGCTTGGTTTTCGGCCCGTGCGGAGAAGGAGCGGCGGCAGCAGCGGAGGCGGATGGAGGCCTTGCGCAGCGCAGCCGTGGGCCAGGGGGACTTTGACTTGGTGGATCACACGGGCCGCCCTCGCCGCAAGGCCGACTTCGCGGGCCAGTGGGTGCTCCTGTACTTCGGCTTCACGCACTGCCCGGACATCTGCCCCGAGGAGCTGGAGAAGCTGGCCGGGGTGGTGCGCAGGCTCGAGGCGGAGCCCGGGCTGCCCCCCGTGCAGCCCCTCTTCGTCACCGTGGACCCTGAGCGGGATGATGTGGCCGCCGTGGGGCGCTACGTGCGCGAGTTCCACCCACGGCTGCTGGGGCTGACGGGCACTCCGGCGCAGGTGAGCCAGGCCGGCCGCGCCTACCGGGTCTACTACAGTGCCGGGCCTCCAGACGAGGATCAGGACTACATAGTGGACCACTCCATCATCATCTACTTGCTCAACCCCGACGGCCTTTTCACCGACTACTATGGCCGGAGTAAGACAGAGGAGCAGATCACAGACAGTGTGAGGCGCCACATGGCCGCCTTCCGCAGTGTCTTGGGCTGAGTCCTCCCGCTGGCCCCTTGGGAGTCATCCCCCCCACCTACCTGTGACATAAACCCCCAACCCGATCCGGACAGAGGCTGGGGCCATTCTCTAGTCGACCAGATATTTATTCTGTATGACGATACTCTACAGTCACTCAACAAGGGAGTGGGAAATAAAAGTATTTGCTCTACAAACAACAAATCTGAAGCGCCCCTAAAGGTCTGGATTAGGGCTGAGATGCCCAGGTCTGGGGACAGGAAGGATCTGGCACACTGCCCAATAGACTGGCACCAGGGGTGGGGAAGGGCACGTCCCCAAAGCCCAGCATCCTCTGGGCACCTGCTTCAGGGTTGTCGAGGGAAGGCGGAGGGCAAACTTTGGACAGAACGTGGAAAAAAACAGCTATAAGGGGGGACCCGTTCACAAACAGACTCAGTCACACAAACACATACACCATCACGGGGGGGCCATAGAGGGGGCTGTGTAGGTCTGGAAGCGCTCGTGGGCTCGCTGGCGGGTGAGAAGCCTCAGGGACATGGTGTCCACAGCCTCGGCCAGCCCGGGCTTCTGGGCAATCTCCACGGTGTAGTCGTTGGCCTGGTGGGACAAGGGCAGGTGGGGACAAGCTTCCTCCTCCTTTCCTTCTCAGGGTCTGAGGGAGAAGCTTCAGTTATGCCCGCCCGCCCTTCCGCCAGCCCCATGTGCCCCCACTCACCAGCTGCAGGGAAGCCAGCATAGACCGGCACACCTCAAAGGCAGGCTTGCCAGCCACCAGCTCTGCAAAGGGACACCACTCATTGAGCTGCTGAAAGCTGGCTACCACTTGGTCCCCGTAATTATGGATGTCGAAAGGCACGTGCTCCTCCTGGAAGAAGAGAGCGGAGGCTGACTGCTGCCGGTCTGCCGTCCACCATGGGGTGAGGGGCCCAGAGGCCCACAGGTCCCAAGCTCGTGCTCACCTGTTCCTGGAGCAGGGGCCCGATGGTGTCCTCCCAGTCCCGGATGCGCTGAGACAGCTCGGTCTCATGCACGTACTTCTGAGAGTTGGCAATAAATAATTCCTGGGAGAAGAAGAGGGAGCTCAGGACGACTTTGAGCCGGCCGCCCCTTCCCCGCTGCCCCTTCGGCCTGGCCCTCAGACAGAACCTACCACGTTTCTCTGGACCAACTCCTCGTAGGTGAGCGGAGGGATGATCTCTGGCTCTAGGGAAGGGAAGCAGGGCCCCCAGTCAGCTCTGAGCTGGGACGCCCGGCCGTGGCCGCAGAGCCCTCCCCGCTCCCTCTCCCAGACCTACCTGGAACACTCTCCAGCGGCTCCTCGTGCTCTGCTTCCTCGAGTTCCAAGTAGCTGTCTGAGGGAAGTGGCAGAGAGGAAGCTGGGTCCATCAAGAGACCCGGCCAGCGCCAGCACCCATTCCCCCACATGCACCCCAGGGGTACCTCCTCCTCCAAGCTGCTCCAGGGAGTCCTCCACTCGCTCCTCTTCTAGGGCCCACAGCCCTTCCTGGGCCTTGGACAGCAGCTGCTCTGCTCCCTGGGCAGAGGCAGGGGGAGATGAGCTACCCAGGGTCTGGACTTGAACCCTCCTGCCCTTCCCACGGGGGCCATTTGCCAATATCACCCAGCTCTGTGCAGGGGCGCCACCCCCCTGAGGTCTGCCAGTGGTGTGGGAGCAATGGCACAGCCCGGTGCCCACTGAGCTCGCTGCCCTCACCTCTCCCCGCCGCAGCTTCCGAAGGGCATCCACCTGCTCCTTGATGTGCTTCCAGTAGAGGGCTTCTAGGTCTGCAGAGACATTGCCAGGGCCCTTGGTTCTGGTACCCTGGCCCCCTCTCCCGACCGGGCCTCCCACCCTTCTCCAGCCTCACCTGCAAATGTGGGGCCTCTGTGCCGAGGTTTCTGGGAGCTACCACGGCCGCTATCTGAGGGAGGAGGTCACACGAGCGTCACCGGGGCTCGGCCTGTTACCCCGCCGTCGCCCCCCCACCCCACCCGGGACTCGACTCACAAGCAGCCAGGTACCACTCATGAAACCCCTGGAGTCTGGTGGAGATCTTCCGTTTGCGTTTGCCAGATGTTGTCTCCTCCAGCTGCTGTGGCAAAGAGTAAGGGCTACCTGGCAGACAAAGCCTGGAAGTGAGGCGGCGGGGACCTGGCCCCAGGGACGAAGCAGACGCCGGAAAGAGATGGGGGTACCCCCAAGCCCAGCCTCCCTGGGCGGCAGAGGCCCCGAGGATAGCCCAAGCTTTCCTCATCACAGTGCTCGCCTCCAGCCCTAATCACTCCTTACCTTTCTTGAAGGGCTTACTCTCCAGGGAATCAAAGGGGTCCAGACTCTGCCAGGGATCGGGGGGCTCCTGCAACGAGGGACACGGGATACTGAGTGAGGAGCAGGCGCTTGGAACCCCCCCCCCCCAGAAAGTCAAAATCTGGCCTACCTGCCCACCAAGATGCCAGGGACACCCTCCCCCCACCTGACAGCTGGCAAAGGGACAGGGAAGAGACCTCTGGGGCACCTCCCTCAGCCCCAACTTCTCCTCTTGCCTTTTGGTGCCACGAGGGGCGAGGGGTGGCAGCTGGAGTTCTGCCCCGCAGCGAGTACCTCCTTTGTTCCAGGACACTCTAGGAGGGAGAGTCGAGGCGATCAACCTCACTGCCCGTCGGGCTTCCACCTGCCCCCCCAAAGGCTGGAGGGAACAAGCAGGTGTTCTGCCCACACCAGCTTGGCCCGAGTGGCTGCCCTGCTTGGAGGGGGAAGGGCAGGGTCCCCAAGGATTTCTGGGGGCTGCCTGGAAGCAGAGTTGAGTTCAGGAAAAGGCCTGTGATTACGCCAAACTTCATGTATTTTCCAGGACCTCCCAGACGTGGGGCTCAAATATGCTCAGACACTTGGGCCCAGTAGGCCTGGGGCCCCCCAAATTCACTCTTCTGTGATTCGTCTGCCCACGTGAGCCCCCCAAGAGCCCGTGTCCCTCTGACATCATCAAAGCAGTCACCCCCCTCCCTCCCTGTTCCTCTGCACTCCCGCCCTACCTGCTGCTGGATCTCCTGCTCGGGGGGCTTTGGAGAGGCCTCGGGGACCTCCGGGTGAAGAAGCAAGTCTCCTTCCACCTCTTCCTCACCTTCGGGTAGCACTGCTTCTGGAGAAGAGCAGGGAGGGGAGGATGAGGCCAGGCTGTGCGGGTCCCAGGAGGTGCCCAGAGGAGAGCCGAATCTGGATTCGTCTCCGTTTAAGCTGGACTCGGCTGCGTGGGGCTCAGGCTGCATGGGCCAGATCTGGGGGCAAGGAATGCTGGGAGCCAGAGAGCGCTCTGGGGGGAGGGGGGCCCGCCCTTCCCCCTCCTAAGCCTCCGCTCCCCACCTGGCTTCTCATCTTCCTCCCGGGAGAAGTTGAGCACCGGGGCTGGGGACATGCAGACGGAGACGTCCATGGGCATCTCCTCGGGCCTCTCCGCGTCTGTGGAGAGGAGAATGAGAAGGGGAAGGGCCCAGCTCCTGCTGGGACGCCCAGCAGGCCACGCCGCCCACCCCCTTCACCCTTCTTCAGTTGGGCCTCCACAGCAAAGCTCCACAAGAAGGGGCTCTCAAGGCGGAGGGGGACAGGACGGGCCGAGTGGACCTCGGGCCTGGCCTGCCGGGGAGGAGCTCGGCACACGCAGCCCAGTCTATCTCCCAGGCTGACTGCGCTCCGCTGGGCCGTCCCGGCCCGCTCCCTGGCTCCAGCTGCCCTCTCTGTGCCTCGGCCGGGATGCCCCCTTTCACCTCGAATCCTGCTGTCGGCCGGAGGGGTGCCCTGACGCCAAGACCTCAGCCCTCGCTTCTCGGTGGTTGCTCCGAGGTTCCTTAGCTCTGGGAGAAGCTGTTCCCTGCCCCCAGCTCCAGACAGGAGGCTCTGGAAGGCAGAGACTGTCCACCTCTGGCACAAGGTCTGGCACCCAGTGGGTGCCTAATCAATGCCCATGCATGGAGAGGATAATTACTGCCCCTCCAGGACTCTCGTGCAGAACAAATTCCCCCAGTGCGAACGGCTGGGTCCTGAGCCCAGGGCAAGGGATCCCCGACCCCCGTCCCCTCCAGTCTCCTGGCCCTGTGACCCTCACCGGGCTGGGTCCTCGGCACGGTCTGCTCCATTGGGGACAGGCCTCCTGGCTCCAGCAGGAAGGCACCGCTGGGGTGAGGGGTGGAGGTGTTCATCCTGAAATCCTTACGGCTGGCCAGGACCTCCCCTCGGCGGCTGTGCTAGCAGACAACATGCTCTGAGAAGAGGCCCATGTTCCGCCTCGTGGAGGCCACAGACTCGGGGCAGTGGAGGCCATGGGCTTGGGGCAGACAGAGAACAAGACCCCAGGGGGTTGGCAGAGAACTGGGGGCAGGGGCCGGGATCCCGTACCTATAGAGTGGGTTGCTCTTCTTCTCGTCTTCGTCGGGGGGCACCAGGGCCATGGGCACCAAGGGAATGACAGGCACAGCCTGTCGGGGGCACACAGAGTCACCGCATGCGGGAGGAGGGCTCCCCCAGAGCCCGGCCACCTCTCAGGCCCTCACCCCACTTCCCATCACCGCCCCCAAGACCTGCCCAAAGGACCAGGAACATCGGGGAGAAGGCGCCACTTACACTGGGAGGCTGGTCATTCTTCAGGTCTATGTTAGCGCGGGAGTCAGGAAGGTCATCGAGGGACAGAAACTGTGGGGAGACAGAGGCAACAGCTAGCAGGAGCCGCAGCGCCCTGGGAAGGCCCTGGCAGGCTGAGCCAAGGGCACGTCCCCCTCCCCCAGCCAGGGCCCCCCGGGAGCCTCACCTCTTCCTCGGGTTCAGGGCGAGCGCCACAGCTATTGTCCCCATCCTGCCCATCGGGCTGCGCCGATGCCAGCTGCTTATTCCGCCTGGAAGGAGAGAGGCAAACGGGCACGGCTCAGCTCTTCCCTGGCCAGCAAGGTCGTGCAGTTATCAGAGAGCAGCTGGGGAGCTCCGGGGGCTGCCCCCAGCTAAAGATGCCCAGTCTCCGCCCAGCCCCTGTCCTTCCGGACTTCCTCTCGGTTTTCTCATTATTACCAAACCCCAGTGGGCAGAGCAGAGAAGGACCCCTGGGGCACCTGCAGCCACAGCCGGCCCAGGTTCTCACACTCGGCCACGTGTCCCACCGTCCTTACTTTTTGCCTGAGATGAAATCCAGAGCCTGGTAGACCAGCGAGTAGAGGTACTCCACCTGCCAAAGAGGGGCACGGGCTGAGGGGAGCAGCCCCCGGGCTCCCCTCCCAGCAGACCCAGCACAATGGCCGAGCCCATCTAGTGAGCGCCTCCCCCACACAGTGTGCCCCGAGGGAGGGGGCCACGGGCAGCCCACGGGGGCGACGTGATGGAGCTGGGGGCACAATGGGCCTTGGACAAGGAGCCGGAGCTACTGCCCTGTTACAGGGCAAGCAAGAGCATGCCCCGTGGGTGCGGCTCTCAGACGAGGAGAACTGAGGGGGTTGGAGGGAAGGGAAGGTCACTCTCTTAAAGGCAGAAACATCCTGACTGCCGTCACGAAAGGGCTGACCCAGCTGGGCTCCAAAAAGGGCCCCAAGGAAACAGGGCCCATGGGCCAGCCCCCAAAACAGAGGGAACAATCTGCCTCCCTGCAGCCCCCCAGCAGCCTCTGTGTGGCCCCCCCCGCAGCCATGGCATGCACAGTCCATGCTTGGAGTGCCCCTCTTGGCAAGGCTGTGCAGACAGTGGCCCTGGCCAAGGGCTCACCTTTTTACTATAGACACAGGCAGACCCCTGGATCAGCAGCGCAGCCTCAATAAAGTTCATGGTGGTTTTGCCTTCATCAAAAGAAATGCAGATCTGGTCCAGCTTCAGAACATACAGGGAGGAATACAGGAAAAAAAGGGAAATGAGCAGGACCCTACCCCCACCATGCTCAATCCCACCTCCAGGCCTTTGCTACTGTTCCTACCACCGGGAATACCCCTCACCCCACCTCCCGCCCGAATCCCACCCAGGCTGGTTGAGTTGGAGTGCAGGGAACAAATAAGAGATCAAGGTCAGAAGGCAGGTAAGAAGGAGCTGTGTCCTCCCAGAGGATGGCCTTTCCTGGCGGCACTAAGGAAGCCCTCCCGCCCTCCCTTCTCAGCTCCTGCCTGCAGTGGGTGGCTCAGACCTTACTCACACCAGAACCTCCCCCCCAGCCCTAGCGACTCCTGACTTGTATGAATAAAGACAATTATTAACCCCCAGCCCCTCCTTGGCCCCTGCTCAGTCTTCGAGACCCAGATCTCTATTTTTTAAATATTCATGTTTCTTATGTCTACTGATAAACACAAGCACAAAAGCATAACCAAAAAACGATACCGTCAGCGGGCCAACAAACAAAACCGCAAAAGCCCCAACTCTCCCTTCTGAAAACATGTTCTTCCATTCACTGAAATCTTGGCTCACCACCTCCAAGGTCCTTCTGTGGTCCATGGTAAGAGCTAGAACTTATCTGGCCCTTTCTTGCTAGCAGAGCTCCTTATATGTACTAACTCTTTTGATCCTCGAAACAGCTTCAGAAGGCAAGAGCTATTATCCCCAATTAACAGATGGAGAAATGGAGGCACAGAAACATGAAGTCGGGGTCCTCCTGCCGCCAAGGGCCCAGAAATCCTGCAAAGCTCAAAGTAGAGCCAGACTCTGCTGCTTCCTAGTGCTGACTTCTCTGAGACTCAGTTTCCCCTCCTCCCCTTTGCCTGCTGACCTTCTTCAAGACTCCGTTCAAGTCCCGCCTTCTGCAGGGGGATAAGCCCAGGAATGACTTTTATCTCCTCTAATATATCTTGGCAAGACCAGTTATGGACATCCCGCTATGATGTGAGAGTAGCTTTTTTCTTTTTCTGTCCATTTTTTATCCCCAAGCCCCAGAATATATAATCAATACTTAATAAATATTTGATGAGTAACTCACTGACTCGACTAAATGATGCTTCCTATCCTGTCCCAAGAAGATGGATAAATCAGTCATTTTGGTGGATTCAGAACTGGCTGCACCGGACCCAAACATTATCGTACATCAATGGGTCAATGTCCATCTAGAGGCTATTAGGGAAGTGTTCCACGGCTCAATCATTGGCTGACTCTCTTAATATCCCGTCCCATCTGAATCTTTTCCTTTTTCTAAACTTTACTTCCCCACTGGAAATCCCAATTTTCCCATCTCCCTTCTCCACCCTTCTTTGGTAAGTCGTCTGGTGAGGTGACATGCAAGACCTGCAGAGGTGGGGGACCCCATACGGACTTGTAGATGGGCAGAGCAGGGAACCTGTTTGTATGCAAGAACCTAAGCAGCTCAGTGCCCAGCGAGCAACAACAGTTCCTGGGAATGCTGGTAGAGGGACTGTCAACATATTGATGCTCAAATGACTCCAAGCAAGAGGCAGCAAGCAGACAGGCTGGAGGGGGCTGACCGTAGCTTTCCCTCAAATGCCTGAGCTGCTACACAGGGGCTACTCCCGAGGTTCACAAAACGCTACCTAGGACAGCTTTATGAGGTGGGCACTGGGCACATTTTACAGACAAGGAAACTGAGGTTCAGACCTGACCAAGGCTTGGTCTCCCAGATCAGCCAGTGTCAGGTAACTGTTTTATTGGCTCCCGATCTGCCTTTCTTTGAGTCTCATGGTTTCTATTTCCTGTCATATTTGCCCCTTCTCTGCACAGCTCCTGCTCCCACTCTCTTCCCCTCTTAGCTGGGCTATGGCAATAACAGCCGACGGGGAAGCAGGCCGGGGTCTCCCCACACCAATACATCCTCCTTTCAATCGAGGAAATGATTTTCCTGAAGCACTGTTCCGATTCTGTCACTCACTCCTCTCCCCGCCTCCCCCCCCCCCAATGCCTCCAGGAGCAAATGCAAATGCCGTGCCTGGCATTCGGAGCCAGCGCAGGGCTTCTGCAATCCTGCCTTCTGCAGGAAACCTCAGTTTCCCTCCCTGGGAAATGGTGCATTTCCCCGCCGGGCACCGCTGGGGCTGTCAGGCCGGCTCTGGAACAGACATCATGTAATAAACAAGGTAACACGTGTAATGTACAAGCTGCACGTTGTGGAACACCACGGGACACTATGTATCACTGCAACTCCAGGGATGGCTGCACGCTGTCTCCCTCTCCGACTGGCAGCCCCCCCAGGGTGGGAACCCCAGCCCTTAAGGCAGGGTGCAGCACACAGTGGACACTTAAGCAATGCTCGCTAGTGTCGGGACTCCATTCCAACTCCAGGCTGCTCCCGCTCGAACCCCCAACACCAAGCCCTGGCCTGGCCTTCAGTGCGTCTCCGCCCAAACCCTCCTCCGGCCTGGCCATTAATGACGTCACCCTCCCGGCCCCGTGACGTCACCTCCTCCAGGTACTCGCCCAGCTGCGCCGCCACATCCACCTCCCAGTTCTTGGTGAGGTCGCGGATGGGTTGCAGGAGGTGGGCGAAGCGGCTCTCGACGTCCTCCATGGACCAACCAGCTGCCGGGGCTCCAGCTCCGGCTTTCGTTTCCTACTCAGGCCACAGTAGGGGCCGCTCGGTCTGGCGCCATTTTTGCGTTTCCCGCTCAGGCTAGTCGGTGACGATCAAGAGCGGCGCCCGGCGCGCATCCGTGACGTCACACGATTCGAGGCCTACCAGCCGCTACCCTGGGAAAGGAGGCGGTGTCTAGTGGGCGGAGCGTTGGCGGCGCCTCCACCTGGAGGGCGGAGACCAAGGAGAAGGGAGGGCTCCGGGGAGGCTTCTCCCCGGGGCACGGAGGGGCGGGGCCGCCACCCGAGGGATGGAGACTCCTCTTCGGGCGGGGCGTCCGGCGACTGATTTTGCCGGACGAGGCCCGGGGAAGGAGCGGGGACCCTGGATGACGTCACCACGCTGGGCGGGGCTTAAACGAATGCAAGGCCGGAGGAGGGGCGGGTGCGTTGACGTAAATACGGGGGCGGGCCAGAAGGAGAGGGAGGGAGCTAGCTTCCTTGGTGCTCGGGGCTGTTACGGGGGCGGAGCCAGAGGTCCATGACGCGCCTCGAGGGCGGGGCCGAGGAGAGGGGCGGGCCAACTGCGGGCGGGCCGACGTGTCTCGGCAGGCAGCTCCGGCCCAGGCTCGGACCCGGACGGTCCGCCATGGCGGGCTCGCGGCAGCCCCAGCGCCTGTTCCTGCAGGGCGTGGCGGCTGCCTTCTTGTTCGCCTTTGCCTCGCTCTACGCGCAGATCCCTGGTGAGGCCACGCGACCCCCGCCCCCGGGGACCCTGCCCCTTGCCCCCAGGAATCCGCTCCAGCCCCTCCCCCTGGGGATCCTCTCCTTTTCCCCAGGAAGTTCCACCGCGTACCCTCCCCCGGGGACCCTCCCCCATCCGCCTGGAACTCCCCCTTTCCCCTCCAAACTCTTCTGGGGACCTCTAACCGGACCTGCCCCCCAGTCTCCTCCCCTCCCCATCCTCCCCCTTCCCCTGCAACTTCTCCCTTGGGCCCCTCTCCAGGACCTGCCCCCTGCCTCTCGGCATCTTTCCCCTCCAATCGGCCCAGGGAGTTCCTGTTCTTTTCTCCGGGGAGGGGGGTGGGCACCACTCTGGCCCCTCACCCACACCCAGATGGACCAGCCTCCCCCCCCTTCAGCGGGGCCCAGCTGCCCCCCTGACCTGCCTTCCCCCCAGGGCTGTATGGGCGAGATGGGATTCTGCCCGCCCGGAAGATGCTCCGTCCTCTGGGCAAGGGTCTGTGGCAGCAGCTGTGGGAGGTCCCCACGCTGCTCTGGCTGTCCCCCCGCCTGGGGCTGGACACGGAGCAAGGCATGGAGCTGCTGAGCCTCCTGGGGACATTGTGCAGCCTGGGGGTCCTGCTGCTGCCCCCCCTGCGCCATGGCCTGCTCTACCTGCTGCTCTGGAGCCTCTACCTCTCCCTCTACCAGGTGAGAAGGGCCCGACTGGGCCAAAGGACCCGGCCCTGGCCTGTCCCTCCCCCTCTGCTCCGGAGAGAAGCCACTGGCCGGCTCTGCCCGCCCACTTCCTGCCCACTCTCCGGACTCTGCAGGCCCTAGGAGCTTGCTTCCTTCCCTTCCCTTCCCTTGGGATTTGGGGGGAAAGCATGGCAAAGCTTCTCGGGCTGCCCCTTTCCCTCCCCCTCCTCCAGCCCTCCCCCGAGGGAAGGGTCGGGGAGGGAGGAAGCGGGCCCCAGGGCTGGCCAGGCCACCTTTGCAGACCTCCCTGTCTTCCTGCAGGTGGGACAGGTGTTCTTGTACTTCCAGTGGTAAGTGGCCGTGCCCCTCCATCCCAGGGTTCCAGGAGGTCCTGGAGGAGCTCATGTCCCAGCAGCCCCGGGACCAGCGGGCTGTAGCAGCCCAGACTGGGACCGGCCTTAGCTGCCAGTGGTCAGGGCAGGGGGGAGGACAGAACGGGGCCTGGGATTTCCCTGTGTGAGGGAGGGGGCCGGGCTTCCGTGGGAGCTGCTGCCAGAAGAGTGGGAAAGACAAAGGCCTTTCCACTGAGGACTCGGGCTGCAGGTGGTGCCCGCGGGGGCCTCAAGCCAGGGCCACAGCTGTGGGGTGGCTGGTTCCTGGCATCCCTCGCGGTGATACCCACCCGCGGCCCCTCCAGGGACTCCTTGTTGCTGGAGACTGGTTTCCTGGCAGTGCTGGTAGCCCCGTGGTGTCCCACGTGGGGCAAGGACACAGGAGCCCCGCCGCACGCAGACGTCCCCTTCTGGCTAGTCCGATGGCTGCTCTTCCGCCTTATGTTTGCCTCGGGGGTGGTCAAGCTCACCAGCCGCTGCCCTACCTGGTGGGGGCTCACAGGTGAGCCAGCCGTGCTGCCCTCCACCCTGCCCCGTGCCCTCGCCCCGCCATCGCCCCATGAGGGGTCTAGTCCTAAAGGGCCCTGGCCCTCCCCCTGCCCTTCCTGAGCCCCCAGCTCTGCCTTCCCCAGCCCTGACCTACCACTACGAGACCCAGTGTCTGCCTACACCTGCCGCCTGGTTTGCCCACCACCTGCCCGTCTGGCTTCACAAGCTCAGTGTGGTGGCCACCTTCCTCATCGAGATCGCCGTGCCCGTCTTGTTCTTTGCCCCGATCCGCCGGCTCCGCCTCGCCGCGTTCTATTCCCAGGTAGGCCGGGCAGAGAGGGACCTGGGGAGGAGGGGACCGGACCCCCACCTCTCTCCCTGGCTTCTGTTAAGAGCTGGCTCTGTTTGAGGCCTTGTGCTCAGAGAGAGAGAAAGGACTCCTGCCCTCGGGGAGCTTGTGTTCTCAAACAGAGGCATAAGGACGGTCCAGATGGGTCCAGGCTGCTGGGGTGGAGTGGTCATGGCCGGAAGGAATAGGGAAGGACCCGGGCCGGCTTCTTCCTGCAACCGGGCAGCGCCCCAGGCTCCCCTGCAGGACTGGGCCGGACCCTGGGGCAGTGCTGGCCTGGTCGGGCCGTGTCCCAAAGAGTGGAAAAGGTCTCTGGTGGAGAAGCCCGGGTCCGTTCCCTTTGTGACCGAATGAAAGTGGGCCTGGAACACTCATCCATTTCAGCCGACAAAGATTGGGAGGGACAGTGAGTCACGGGGTGCCGACTGGGGTTCTCCTGCCAGAACTCTGGCCTGAACCTATGGAGGTAACTGTCATTGCCTTAGTGTGTCAAGTCCCGTGTGAAAAAGCTGACGAAAATCAGCCTCACGAGTCCAAGATGGGGGAAGCGTGACCAAAGAGTTCCTTGGAGAAGATCTGAGGCTTTTAGTGGACCCCAAGCTTCTCACACATTCAGCGTCCTCCACAGCTGCCATAGTTGTTCAGAGCTCTCGGGTTTGGCTCTGGCTACGTCAGCGTAGGAAGGAGGAGCGGGAGCTCCTCGATATGGGGGAGGGGACCCCCCCTATGCCAGGCAGGGGCCCAGGAAGCTGAAGGACCAGTGGTTCGTGCCCTGTGAGGGTCAGGGGAAGGTTCTCCAGGACAAGCAACCCTGGGGGATAGTGGGGGCACACAAGTGGGGCCTCAAGCTTGACCGACTGTCACGAGGAAGGGGGTTAGAGCCGGCCTGCTTGACCTTGGTGGGCAGAACCTGCAGTGGGAGAAAGGGCTGCCCGTGGGGGGAGGGCGTCCAGCACGGGGCCGGATGGTCCCTTGGCACACGTGTCGGCCGGCCTGGCCTTGGGGCAAGGGCAGATCTGAAATGTGACTGGGGAAGGATGCTAGGGGGCCGGGGAGGCCCAGGGAGGGCCGGCTCAGGAAGCTGCGATTTGTTCCCTGGCTGTTAGGGAATCACTGCTGCTCCCTCCCCTACTGCTCCTCTTTTCCCCTCTCCTCTCGCCCCCCTCCCCTTTTCCTCCCCCTTCCTTTCTCCCCCTTTCCCCGCTCCCCTCCCTCCTTCCCCCGGTCCCTCCTCCCTTGCACCTCCCCTCACTCCACTGACCTCCCTGCCCCCCTTCCCCAGGCCTTGCTCCAGGTCCTGATCATCCTCACAGGGAACTACAACTTCTTCAACCTCCTCACCCTGGTGCTCACCACGTCCCTGCTGGACGACCGGCACGTGTCCTGGTGGCTGGGCACGGGCCGAACGAAGCAGCCGCCTGCCTGTAAGTGCCGCCCGGCCCTCGCCCCGTGGAGCAGGAGCTTGGCCCGGAGGGCCCCCGGCCCCACGCCCTCCCTCCTGTGCTTGTCTCCTCAGCCTGGGCCCGGCGGCTGCTGACTGCCCTATCCCTGCTGCTGGAGGTGGCCGTCTATGGGCTCCTGGCCTACGGCACAGCTCACTACTTTGACTTGGAGCTGGACCGAGAATGGAGCAGCATTCAGGCCAAGACGGGTAGGACGGAGAGTCATAGTCCTCGATATGGGGGAGGGGACCCTCCAATGCCAGGCAAGGCGGGCAAACGTGAGGGGGCACATGGGAGGGGAAAGCCATGCTCGGGCTGGCTCGGGGCAGCCTTCTTTGTACCGTCCACTCCCCTTCCTGATTCCCCTCCTTCTCCTCCCCAGCCTTCACCTTCCATGAGTTTTCCCAGTGGCTGAAGGTGGTCACGATGCCCTCTGTGTGGCTGGGCATGGCCTCCCTGCTCTGGGTCCTGCTGACCGCCCTCTACAGGTACTGAGCGGGCCGGGCTGGGGCTGGGAGCCGAGCCCTATGGGTCCTGAGCCAAGGTGGGCCTGGGCCCTTTCTCCACCTCCCGAGCCCATCTCAAGCATGTGGGCTCTGAGCTGGGCATGGAGACCGTCCCCTAAAGCCAGCCAGGGGCCCAAGGACCTCCTAAGTCTGGCTGGTCCCCTCCTCCCCCAGGTGTGCCCGCATCCGCAAATGGCTGGGGAAGCTCAAGGCCGCCATCCAGCTGTCCGTCGTGGGGGCAGCCGCTGTGGCCATGTTCACCATCAGCCTGGTGAGTCGGGGGCTGGGCCGGGCCGGGCCCTCAGCGCCACAGGGGCTGGCGTTGCTAGGCTCGGGGACGACCCGCACTGTAACTTGCCTCAGGTACCCTACACCTATCTGGAGCCGGGGACCAACCGGCAGCTCTGGCCCGGGGCCTACCGCCTCTTTGGCGCCGTGGAGCACCTGCAGCTGGCCAATTCCTACGGCCTCTTCCGCCGCATGACGGGCCTGGCCGGGCGGCCCGAGGTGGTCCTGGAGGGCAGCTATGATGGGCAGAGCTGGACGGTGAGGACCCCGGGGACATGAGGCCTAGCAGAGGCAGCAGGCGGGTGCTGGTGTGAGGGCGGAGGGGCAGGGCAAGAGATGCCCCAGAGTCACTGCAAATAAGGATCTTGCCGGGCAAAGTCCTGGCCCTCGAGTCAGGAGGCGGGCACCAGGGAGCAGACAAGAAGTCAGGGCTCAGAGCAGTGTTTATGCGGGGACACTGCCAGCCTTGCGCTTATCCCCCATCACACAGCCTGGGGATCTGGGGTCCCCCCCTCCCAACCTCCTGGGCTGGGCAGGCTGCCCCACCTTGAAGGCCTCCCCTGAAAAAGGAGGCGCTTGTCTCATTCCTAGGCCTTGGCTGACCTGCCTTCCTTGGCTCCCGCTTCTGCCCTGTGACCCCCGACCTGGCCTCCCAGCATGTGAAGGGCTGTGTGTCCCGTGGGCCACTAGCCCAGGACGCTGCAGGACAGAAGCCCTCGGGGGGGGAGGGGGGGCCGTGCTGCCGGCCGGGACCCTCAGCTCTTTCCCTTTTTGGTTCCCAAGGAGATCGAGTTTATGTATAAGCCAGGGAACGTCAGTGTGGCCCCCCCCATCGTGGTTCCCCACCAGCCCCGCCTGGACTGGCAGATGTGGTTTGCTGCCCTGGGCCATCACACCCACAGCCCCTGGTTTTCCAGTCTCGTCTACCGCCTGCTTCAGGGAAAGGCACCCGGTGAGGGCAGAGAGGAGGGGTCCTAGTGCTGGAAGAAAGGCTCCTGGGCCCCCTGCTACAGAAGGAAGCAGAGGAGGGGGTGGGGAGCAAGAGGAAGGCCTGGGCTGGAGGAGGCAGGAGTGAGGGGCCTTGGGCAGCTTCGCTCTTCAGAGTCGTCCCTCTGCTTCAGAGGAAGTCCCAGAGGGAGCGAGGGGCCGAGAAGCTGGGAGCAGAGGCCCCGCTATTGGGGCAGCCTCCTCAGTAGTTTCCCTCCCCTGCGTCAGTGATCCGCCTGCTACAAGTGGATGTCTTCAAGTACCCGTTCTGGGAGCAGCCGCCCACCTTTATCCGAGCACACCTGTACAAGTACTGGTTCTCACGGCCTGGCGAGCAAGGGTGAGGCCCTGGTAGGGCACAGGGAGTGGGGCTGGGTACAGGGATGGAACCCTGGTGGTAAGCAGGGCATAGGGGTGGGGCCCTGGTGGGGAGTAGGTGGCGGGGCCAGGGAGCAGAAATGGGCAGGTGTCAGGAACAGGGGACAAAAGTGGGGTTCTAGTAGGAGGCAGGGGAAGAGCCCTGGAGCATATATGAGGACTTAGCCAGGGGGCATTGAGAGGGCAGAGCAGCCACACGCTGTCAAATGGCAGAGACATTTGCAGGCTGGGAAGGGGACAGGGTATCTAGCAGCTCCCCCAAGCCCTGCTGGCCTCCGTTTCTTTTTCTATCTTTTAGCAAATGGTGGCGGCGAAAATGGTCTGAGGAGTTCTTTCCCCCAGTGTCCCTGGGGGACCCAAAGCTGGAGTCATTGCTTGCCCAGTTTGGTCTCCAGGTAAGGAGGGACCCGGGGCCGAGGCTAGCCCGGAAATGGGGCAGGATGCATGGGAAGGCACACCTCTGCGCAGCAGGGCCCAGCGGGAGGAGGCCGGGAGGGTTAGCTGGGCACCCCATCTGGATTTGAGGCGCTCCCCTCATTTCTCCCCATGTGAAGTGCGACAAGTGTTGGCAAACCTTCCGATCTCACCAGGATGCCCGTTGTTATTACTGTGGTTGCTGGGGCTGTTGGCAGGACAGCCGCCCCCCTCTCTCTCTCCTCCAGGACAAGAGCCCAGGCCGCCCTCCCCACGGCTCAGCTAGCCTGCTGCCTCGGGCCCTGCGCTGGCTGCGCGATCAGCTGACCCCCCTGGCTGCCCCGGTGCTGCTTTGGGGCCTCATCTGCTCGGTGGGGACCATCCACTTCCTCCAGGCCCTGCTGCGTCCCAGGCCCCGGAGGCCGGAAACAGCGGGTGGGGAGAAGAGCAAGCCATTCTCCCAGAAGGAGAAGGGGGGCAAGGAACGGTCCCAACCCCACAGCTCAGAGGGGGCTGGAAATGGCTCCAGGGCTACCCGGAGAAAGAAATAATGTTGGTCAGCCTGGATCTCAGGCCACTTCTCAGGCAAGGCTCCCCTGCCCGTGGCGGCGGGGGGACAACAGGATGCTCTCGGGGCATCCGGGTGATCAGGGCACCAGCACCAGCCTCCGCCAAGCTCAGGACCTTCTCGGCCTCTCCCACCTGCTGCACTCTGGGCCCGTTCCTTGGGGCCCGCTTCACATGCCTTAGTGAGACCGTCTGACTTCCCTGAGCTGGGCCGGGTGCGGGGCCAGACACCCGCCCACCCTTCCTGCTGGCGTGTAAGATGGACGGACACAAGCCGTCCTCGAGTTTTCTAAATAAAAAAAGGAACGTCTCTGGCCTTTCTCCATCCTCAGGCTTGCGGGTGGCAGAGGGGGGAGCAGGCGTGGGATTAATACAGACCTAGGAGCGGAGAAAAGCCTGAAGGGCCTCAGGGGACTTCTCACTGGCTCGCTGGCCCCTCTCTCCCCAGGCCGAGGGCCTTTTCTTCCTGGATGGGGCAAGAGAAACCCCGTCTTGGGCCCAGAGCCATATTCAGAGTGCTCCTCCCAGCCTCCCCAGGGCCTTGGGGCATGGGCTTTAGGAGGCAGGAGCTGTCGGGCTCCATCTCTCCCTGCAGAGGACCAGGGCCCAATGGGGGAGAGGGAGGCCGGACTGGAGGCCAGTGCTCCCCTGGAGCTGAGTGTCCCACCTTCCCAGGCTTCAGCGCAGGGTGAGGGCAAGACCCAGCTCTGCAGGGCAGACAATGTCCTGGAAGAGCAGTCAGGGCAAATTTAGTCCAACATGCTCAGGGAATCCGTTTTACAACCTCCCGGCAAGTGTTCCTCCTGACATGATCCTGGGGGATGGGGAGCTCACTACCTTCCACAGCTCCTGCTTTGGAGCCGCTGTAGTGATTAGTGTCTGTGTTCTTTCACACAGACTTTGGGCCTGAATCTGCAACTATAGCCATCCTCCCCCATTGGTTCTGCCCTCGGGTCTGTCTGTCCCATGACAGCCCTTCCAGTAATTCTGGATAGGATCCATGTCGTAAGCCTCTCTTCCCCAGGCCAGAAAGCCTGGTGTGGAAGGGGCCGGTGGCCCTCTGGTACCCTGGCCACCTTCCTCTGGGCTCTCCAGGACCCTCCCTGAAACATCCGCTTCTGCCTGTGGAGTCCATCCGAGGTGGCTTACGTGATTGGCCCTGAAGATCACGTGGGCTGGGGAGTGGGGCTCTCTGGGGCTCTGGTCTGGGAAGACTGCAGCCGGGTCTTAAGCAGGGACTGCCTGTGTGCCCTCTGAGGAGAGGGAAGCTTTGTCTCTGTGGCTCTTCCTCTCTCCTTGCTGCTTCTTTCCGGTCTGTCACACACAGAACCACTGGACGGGGCTGAAGTCCCAGGACAGCTCCCAGGCTCCCTAACAGGGAAGCAGGGAAGCCCAGGGCTGGAGGCCAGCCGGTGACGGGGCGTCCCCAGGCAGCTCTGCTAGACTACCAGCTGGCAAGGGTGGCAAGGCCGCGCCCTCAGAACAGGGCTTCAGCTGAGGGAGCTGGGCCCCGGGGCACACATGGGCATAGGCCCAAATGCACGTCCTCGAGCCCCAGAGGTGTCTGGGATCCTCAGGGGAGGACCCGGGCTTCCAGGCTCGCTCTGGCTTGGTCTCCATTATTGCAACACTGGCTGCAGCTCCTCCTGGCAATGCCCTTCCTGCTCCTGGGGAAAGGGAAGGGGGGAGCGCTGCTCTCCCCTGGGACCCTTCTGGTTCCCAGGAATACCATCAAGCCCAAAACAAAGGCAAAGGATCCCGGACCCAGGAACGCCAGTGGCCACGGCTTTCCTTGAGACTACCAGGCCGTGGGAGGGACTGGGGGGATCCGAGAGAGGGGAGCAAGGGTTACTCACAGTTTGCTCTTCTAGGAGCCCTGTGTGTGTGTGTGTGTACACGTGTATTGGGTGAGCGTGTCTGAGTGTATTATATGAGTGTATATGTGTTATATGAGTGTGTGTGTGTATTATATGTGTGTGAGTATGTATATATGTATTAGGTGAATGTGTATTGAGAGTGTGTATTTGTGTATGTGTGTGTGTATTTGTATATGTGTGAGTGTGTATTTGTGTATGTAAGTGTGTATTTGTGTGTGTGTATTTGTATATGTGTGTGTATTTGTGTATGTGCATGTGTGTGTATTTGTGTATATTTATGTATGTGTGTGTATTTGTGTATGTGAGTGTGTATTTGTGTATGTGTGTGTATTTGTATGTGTGTATGTGTGTGTATTTGTGTATGTGTGTGTATTTGTGTATGTGCATGTGTGTGTATTTGTGTATATTTATGTATGTGTGTATTTGTATATGTGTGTGTATTTGTGTATGTGCATGTGTGTGTATTTGTGTATATTTATGTATGTGTGTGTATTTGTGTATGTGTGTGTATTTGTATGTGTGTATGTGTGTG